>JAHZNJ010001895.1:0-14646 GCA_027744475.1 Lepidocyrtus cf. sotoi NNG-2020 | reverse complement strand
ATCTATCTCGCATTTAAACATCTACATTTTATGTATGAACCCCATCCTTGAACGATGGAACTGTAAAGAGATTGAAAAATATACTTTGGCTCTTCTCTGGCTCTAATTCCATAATAAAAACGTATTATAAAAGATATTTCCTTCATATATAAAATCATCAGATGAGAGTGCATTGCATGTAGGTATTTTAAAGTAGTAGTAAAAAACGTCCCACGCGTACTCCTTCTAAAAATATATAAGTATAAAGTAGATGTAATAAGAGTTCAACTTGTTTGTGATTCCGAATAGGGATTCGTTTGTAGTAGAATAATAAAAGAAGGCATATACAGTCATTAACTATTATATTAACTTATATTTCCTCTATAAAAGTAAAGGACATAATGAAGAAATATATAATTTATATGCATATATTGCATACATGCATTCCTATCCGACCAATCAACCGACCGACCGAGACCCAACAACAGTACTTTTCCTTGATGTTGATCTCTCATATAAAATATAAGTATAAAAGTAGAGAGAAAAAGGATGATTAGTATTTCGATATGAGTTTCTGAGTTGGGTAAAGTGCATTTTGTTATATTTTATAGAGGTTCTCTAAAAAGTATACCGTACGAGCAAGAGAGTGAGAGAGAGAAGAAATATAATGTGAAATACGAACGAACATTTTGTAAGAATGAGAAGTAGTGTTTGGTATACTTGAGGAGTTCTATTATTTTCCTTATGAAAAAAGTTTGTGTTTGTTCTGAACTGAAGCCTTTATGTAGAGCTACTTTTGTAAGCGAGCAGTAAAGTAAAGTATGAATGTATGTATATGTGCTTTAGATGTAGGGATATAATATTAAAAGGAGGCTATTGACGTCACATGGAAGGACAAAAAAGAACCTTCCTTTGCCTTCCTTTTTGCTTCGTTTTTTCTCTCTCTCTCTCTCTCTCTGGTAAAACGTAAATGTAGAGTATACACATAAAATAGAGTTGGTGGTGGTGGTAGTGGTGATGTGATGGCTGAAAAGAGAGGACTCCACCACTATTTCTGCTGCTGTTCGAAAGTAGTAGAAGAATAGAATAGAGAGTTTTTGAAATGATATTGCTTTTAGTTCTCCTCCTTCTCATATATTTTCTATACGATATTACTTTACTACGAACGAACGACGGCAAATATTACGATACGACTTTAGTTTTAGTTGCATTTACTTAGTTAATGGTATGGCTGGTTGGCTGGCACTAGTGTCGACTTTGAGAGGAGAGGAGTGAGGAGACAAGTAGAAAAGAGAAAAGTTTTTCCTGATATAAAAAGCTAGCTCCATTCTATTCACTTCACTATTCAACTCTAGTGCTAGTTCTGGTGCTATTGAAGTTGGTTCATTCCTCGGTCATAACAAACAGCAGCAGCGTAGTTGTATTATTTCCTTTTCGCTATGAGAATGAAATGGATGTGGATGAGGAGAATGTGGTGGTGGTGGCTTTGCCATGCAATATACTCTTCTAATTCTAACAGAGAACTAAAGTAGGCAACATGCATTATGCCTGTCAAAAGAAGGAGAGAGAAAAAAGAGTTGAAATTTTGTTGTTGCTTTTCGTATAAGAAATGAAACGCTGCTAAAGGAGCTCAACTCAACTCATATAAAATTTTATTATAAAGCTTCTAAATGAATGTGTGTTTACCTATGTGTAAATGTAGGATATTCATTATTATTATTACTATTACATACGATACAACTACGCTGCTGCCAGCAGCGCTTATCCCCTATCTAATGTGATTCTTAAGGGTAGTTGTAGAAGTGGAGGTGGTGGGGATGTTAGCAAAGAGGGTAAATGACTTACCTAAATAAAACCAAAGGGTTTGAGAAAATACCTTTTAAAGGATTCTAACATCCATGAAAATATATCACTTTACCCCATCAGCGACAGTAGCGCCACCATGCGTTGACCCTACTCGAGAAGGGGTGAAAGTGTGTAGATGCCTAAGACTCTGCTACCCTTAAGCGTTATTGCTATGATACAGTAAGTCAGAGTCCGACCTACACAGTCTCACATTTCCCCAAAAGGGTAACCTACACCTATACCTACCACCTTCAGTTTTTCTTGGAATCATTTTGTTCGATTCATCCACCAACTTCCCTTCTCTCTCTTGATCGTTATGATATATTGCAACTACTCCGACTCCGACTTACCATCATTCCTCCTCTCTCTACTGCTCTGCTGCTGACGATATTATTCCCTCTAGTGAAAAAGGGTAAGCGTCGTAGTGAGTACTACCATGGACCTGCTTCCGTAACACCCTTCCTCATCGCCTTTTCCTCTCACTCACTTCGATATTATTATATATATTTTTTCTTCTCGTTCGTAATAACATCGCAGCATTGCATGCACGGAATCAAGAATGGATGGATGCATGCGGTGTATGCATGTTCCATGATGTGATGACTTTCCACTACTACCTCCTCCTCCTCTTCCACCACCATTCCATTTCCAAACTCTTCTCTTGAAAAAAGAACCCATTCCATTTTCCATGTGTACGATTCCACTTTTCATTTTGCAGAGAGAAAAAAATGTTGTGTGAGAGAGAAAGAGAGAGAGAGAGAAGGGAAAAAGGATTTTTTTTAGCTTTACTGCTTTGCTAGTTTCTTCTCTTAGAGAATAGCAGTCCTTCCTCGTCATTCACTCCACTACTCATTTTCTTGTACAATCTCCTTACTTACGTGTACACTGCCACTATACTCTCTCTTTCTCTCTCTCTCTCCTCTTTTCTTTCTCTCCCATATGCCTTGATGGTTTCCTTTCGTGAGAATGAGAATAAAAAAACTAGCAAAGAATCTAATGGAAGCATCAATGCATGCCACTACTGCTTGGTAAATGGCTAAAGACGAAGAATAAGTTTACGAAAAAGAAAGGAGGAGAGCGGACGAACGACGGCAGAGGCAACATACAAAACAACAGCAGAAGCAAAAGAAAATGACAAGTAAAAGAAAGCTGTAATGTTGCTGCTGCTTGCTTACTACTGCACAACAGTAGTTTCGTTTGCAATTTCTTCTTCTTACTTCAATTTTCATGTTCCTTTTCCCCTTCTCATTCCCTGTATAATGTTATAGCTTTTTTGGTTATTCTGCTCAAGCAACGTTTTCGGTAAAAGAGAGAGAGCTTCTCTTCTCTCGTTTTTCCTTTTTTTGTTGGCTGACAGGCTGAAAAGTAAAGCTGAGAGAGTAAAGTAGAATGAGATGAAGGAAAAAGGGGAAAAAGTATTTTCATTTCGTTGTAGAAGAAGTAAGCAGTGCTATCGGTCGTTTCTTTCTTGTTGTAAAGCAATTGGGTTGTTGTTGGTGGAGGTTTTCATGTTCGTTTTCGTTTCGTAGTTTCAGCTCAGGGTCGGAGCAAACTAAACTCAAACCTTTTCTTCTTCAGGAATTATATATATTTTTTAAAAAATACAGTTGAGATGAGATGGTATAGAAAAGGAGGGAAGCAAAAGAAGGGACGAAATCATGCAAGAAGCAAAGGCAAAACGGCAGACGAGACGTTGCGTTGTTCAAGCCATAGCCAAGGAAAAGGTTCCATGCAACAACAACGCAGCTGGTGGTAATAATGATGGTGGTAAATTCACTGAGGCAAAATAAAAAAAGGTAAATGTAGTTGGGTTGAAAAATTTTGGAGAGCGAGAGCAAAGCCACGTTTTATTTTATTTCATGATGATGATGACGATGATGACATGATGAGGAAGAGGGAGGGATGAAACGATGACTAGAACAGAACAAGTTTAGAAAAGAAACGAGTCGAAGAAAACTAAAATTTAAAATCATCATCGCATAAATAAATTACAAGAACTTTTTTTTAAAAAAATATTGTGGATAAATGTTTTCTCTATGATGTCGATGTCAACCGCTGTGTTGCTTCTGACCAAAATTTATCCAGGCGTTGACATATTATGATTATGATACGGTGAAGGTCCCTGTTAGATCGATATGAGTTGAGGAAATGATATAATTCTCCTTCCAATTTACATTAATCAAGTAAGTAAAGGCAAAGGGAAATGAAATGTAAAGTTTGAGAAGGAGAAGAAGGTGACGATAGGAGAAGATGATGAAGAAGTGCTCCGTGTGCAACTGTCAATTAAAAGCAATTAGCTTTACCACGAAACAAGCTTCTCATCATAAATTATACGGGAAGGCTCATAATTCATTAGTGAGAGAGAAAGGGAGAGGGAGAGACAGACTAAACAACGAGCAAACAGTAGCGGTGCAGCACTACAGGTGATTGAGCACATGGTTTTTAGGGAAAAGGAGGGAATAATTTAGCATACTACACATAGTAGAAAGATTATA
Source organism: Lepidocyrtus cf. sotoi NNG-2020 (assembly GCA_027744475.1). NCBI lineage: Eukaryota > Metazoa > Arthropoda > Collembola > Entomobryomorpha > Entomobryidae > Lepidocyrtus > Lepidocyrtus cf. sotoi NNG-2020. Next base: position 10,327 of record JAHZNJ010001895.1, on the reverse strand, counting down.
GCTATTATAAAGCAATAATAGTTATAAAAAGGGGAGAAAAAGTACTTGAGGAGAGCAAAACAAAACACAATAAAAGTTTTAAAAAAACGAACTCCATTGTACTACACCACCACCACCACATATACAATCAAAGAATCAGCTGATGAAGAAGTTGATGATGATGGGATGATGATGATGTTGATGAGGATAAAAACATTAAATGCTTTTAGATGCAATAATAATGACTTTGTATGATGATAGTTATGGGTTTTCCTTTCCTATAAAGAGTTTGAATCGGTTGGTTGGTATGCAAGCATTCATGCATGGTTTCATTCATTCAATTTTACTCACGACGACGAGGACAACGAAAAGACTTTGTATGCTGATGTGAGCGATAGAAAACGGAGAGACCAACCACCACGATTTACTATTATGAAATGAAACGATATACGACAAAAACTCCTTCCTTTCTCGCATCATTTCTCAATTGGATTTGATGGTGTTATGTTATGTGCTATGCTGCCTTTTCTTCTCCTCCGTTCAATGCTGTTATGTTATGGCTTTTGCTAATTGACGAAATCTCATAATATCCTGTTTCTCACTCATTCACACATTTCGACTCATTTTAAGACTTTCATTTTGGGGAAACGTGAGACTCGATCACACGAGAGAAGAAGAAGGAAACAGTTTTTTGTTGCTCATTCCCGGTCGTGTGTCGTTTTTAGAATGAAACGGATTTATTGGAATTCCTCTATTTTTCTTCTTTTTCTTCTTCGGTTCAAAAATCTTTAGAAGAGTGAACATGTCACATAAATAAGCTATAAAAAATCTTAGATCAACAAAACAAAAGTGAAGATGAAGAAAAAAACAGTAGTAGATAGAAGTGAGCGAGTAATAAGAATAGGGTTATGCTAGAATAATACACAATACGATCCTGCTACCTAGGCTAGGTTAGAATACTATCACGATGATGACGATGATGATGGAATCCACTTTTTCCCTCTCATATCGTCATAGTCAGTTAAAAATCCGTCTGTTTAGTTAGGTGAATATCAGTATCCCGTCTTTTGCCATGCTATGACGTTATCGTTGGTACTTTGTTTGGTACCTACTGAAATTGGAGCTAAATAGTTACTTTAGCTTTACTACGTAAGAAAGAGTTGATATGATGTTCCGTTTTTCTGTTTTCCTTTTTCTTCTTTCTTCTCTTCTACTGATAATCTTCTTCTTGAGAGGGAGTTCATTATACCCACCTGGTCCCACCCGTACATATATGCATTGCATTGCCACATCATCCTCAACTTCATCATCATCGTTTCTTTGCCACCACCACCACCTTGATCAGCCGCAGCCGCTCTCTCAATTTAACTCCCAAGCTGAAAGAGTTGAAAAGCAAGAGAGAGGGAGAAAATATAGGAATGTTGTCATGTTCATATTCATGTTTAGAAGTTGCTCATGATGTTGATAAGGAGAGAAGAAGAAAATGATGATCATGACGATGATGACTTGGTGGTTTTCTTCTTTTCGTCTTCTCCTCTCTCTCTCCTTGGCTGAAGAGACAGATGGACAGATGTTTGTGTATGAGGATTTACACGTATGATTCAGCAGCAATATAGCAGTATAATTTTTGTTGTTGTTGTTGACGATGATGATTGTGGTGATGGTGTTGGAGTTAGCGATAAGTAAAATAAAAAGGGGTAGAAAGAGATTTTTAAATGCACAAAGTTTTACTTGCAATGCCATAGCTGATAGCAAGTAAAGAGCTTTAGAACCTTCTTATGATTTTTCTTCGCTTCCTTGAACGAAGATTATCATTGTAATAATATATCTGGGAGTGAGATCAGCAACAGAATGAAAAGAAATAGAGACAGATTAATTTTTTCCTATATAAAGAAGGATGTGCTTTCAGAACAGCACCAAACCAAAATCAAACCGATTGCACTGCATTTTGATGGAGCCTTTTTTCTTCATAGCGGATGTCTTGCTTGTTTTCTTGTGCTTTGCTTTATGACGATGTTGTAATATCGAATGCAGAACTAAAAGCTAAAGGATTTTTTTCTTGAAATCTTCCAGACATTATTGCAGCAGAACAGGACGGCTTTGTTGCTGTTGCTGCTGCTGCTGTGATGTACGTTCATGCAACAAGACAAGAAAAAAATTACGTTCATGAAGCAAAGTGTATTCGATGATAATGTTTAAGGATTGGAGTGAATGTGGAGGATGAAGAGTTTTATTATTGCTCTGATGCTGATGCTCGATGCGATGCTCTCCCATCCAAATGTTCGACTTGTTCTTTTTTCTTCGCTTTTCAAGGCACTTTGGGAATAAAATTATTCTCCTTTAGTGTTAGTGTTGGCGATGAAGCTCATGATGATTGTCTGATGCTGGTGTGTTGTTTGTTGCTTTTTACTATTTATTTCAAAAGAAGGCCAAAGGAGATGGAATGCTTATAGGAAAGAACAGACATGGGCAGTCGAGTCGTAGCCAGAATCCACTCATCATCATCATTCGTCGTCATTTAACTTAACTAAAGTTTCTCGAGTTAAAAGAGTGATGGAGATAAAAAAATATTATTTAGTTGAGAGTACAAGGTAAAGAGAGGTAAAGGCAAAGAGGGTTGGATGGATTGGATAAAATATGGGTTATAATGAGAAAAAGAAATGTTGCTTTGCCTTTAATGCCTTTTATTCTCCTTTTGCTTTACAATCATCATCGCATCGTATTTCGTATCCCATCGCCGTGTTGTAAACTTGTTTTTGTTGAGTGAGCAGTAAAGGTATGACACAAAAGAGTTGAGAGAGAGAGAGATAGAGGTGTACGCAGTAGATGCACAGGTACCACCAACCATTATCATCGCAGCAACTCGCAATAGAAACTTCTACAAAGAAAAGAAAAAAAAATAATTTGGCTTTTCATCATTATCAGCCTCATTACTTGCTAGCATGCTGCTGCTTTGCTTACTACTTTGCGCTTTATGAAATGAAGGAATTGAACGAACTTTGCGTGCTTGCTAGTTCGTCTTTTACGAAATACGAAATATAAAGCAAGAGCATTGACTATGACTGACTTGTCTGTTACACCTGCTTATCATAAAGGAAAAGGTACCTGTGCTGCGGTGGTGGTGGTGATGTCGGTACAGTGGTAGGCAGTTTTACTTGCAAGCAATAATCCTTTCCACCTAACCACTACCTATCAAAAGCATAATATTGCTTGAGATTCAAGAGGTAAATATTCAGACAAAAATTGTGAAGCTCTCTTTGAGTTTCTTTTTTGCTGTGTAGTTTATGTGATGGGATGTTAGTTGTTCGTATTATGAGGTGGAGGTTTGGTTTGGACGATGATGTTGATGAGAAAAGAGTTTGCTTGATGTAAAATACTAGACTTTTAGTAAGAAAAATAATTATGTGAACCTTTCTCTCTCTCTCTCTATTTATTTCTTGCCTATTTGTCTTGTACTGCTACGCTGCTCTTTTGTTATTTGCTGTATAACGCTGCGTTGCTGCTGCTATTATCTTCGTCATGATCAGGTTGAGCAGCGATCAGGATCAACTCAACAGCAGCAAAACCAAGCAATCGCAGCAATGAACAAAGGTTGCAAGCGTCGAATATGCAATAATATTTTGCCTGTAAATTGTAATTCTCGCTGCTTGTACCAGGATGAAAAATCATAATTTTGTGGAGGAGAAAAACTAGGAAAAAAGTTTCAAAATGGGTTACTTCAATTTACCTGGAATCTTTTCGGAAATTATGAAATATAAAATTTCGCTGAATGTTTTCCGGGTTAGAAGTTTTTTCCCCTTTCTGATTCAATCGCTAATGGGACAAAAAAATGTAAGGAATAATAAATATATTAATGAAGAAATAGTAGTAAGTGGACGTCTATTTATTGTCCATGCATGTTTAAAGTCAAAACGCTTCTCCCTCCACTCCACTCATTCCATAAAGGTAGCTCTTCATCATCATCATTCCATAAAAGCTAAATCGCGAAAGGTTGTATGCCTTGGGCAGTGTTATGTTACTACTCTCGGCCCAAGTGCAGTAGTAGTTGGAAGAGTATCTTATGAAAAGAGCAAGAAAAATGACATTGGAGTTTTGGATTTGTTTTAACAACAACAACACAAATGGCCAGAGTAGATAATTCAGCCGCTTTCATAATAAAAACCAACTTTGTTGTTCTGGCACTCGGCATTGCATGACTCTTATTCTTGCCGGACTTGACTAGACTAACTGAGAACGAAAAGAAAACCACCTTTTTCATTAAATGCATTAAAATAATATTTAAAGGACGCTGCTGCTGCTGCTGACGATGATAATGGAGCTGGTGGTGAGGAGTAGAGTAGCCAGGCCAAGAAGAAGAAGTCTTGTCGTGAGCTAAAGTCAAATGCTCATCTTCTTTTCTCTCTCACACACACAATTTTTTAAGCTCGAAATTGCTTCTACCATATCAGCAGCAACAGCTTTGCAGGCTAGACTTGTTTGCATTATTACGTATTCCATCTAATCATGGCATTGTTGTTGGATTTTACTACGATGATGATGTTGATGATGATGAGAAGAAGAGGTGGTGGTGGTGGTGGATATACTGATTTTGATCTGACGCGTATGATGATGATGACCCCTGGCAAAATTCCTTGTACAGAAAGGGAGAGATATGTATTAGCTTTGCCACACAGCCAACATCACCGCAACACGGTCTCCTGCTTTTTAAAAAAGAAAAAAATGAAATCACAGAGAAAGAAAAGCAAGTTTTAATAACAACCTGACATAATACTATAAGTAAGAAAAGCATGTGGGAAGGTGGTGGCATGGATTGGATGGGATTTTTAAAGAAGCGGTCAGACAAGTCGCGTTTGAGAGTTATAAACTCACTTTAGAACCGAAAGCAACTTACCAGCTAAAACATGCGCCTGTTTAGAAAAGAAATACCACAGCAGCAGCAGCTAATTTCGCCGGTATGAAAGCAAAATGTTTTTTGGTTATAAGAAGAAATACGAAATAAAAATATTATTATCATCATTCCTGTGTGATCGGATTATGAAAAAGGAAAATAAACAATAATAATAAAGCTGCTGCTCCTTTCCACTTCTACAACATACTTTTTCCTCCGTAAACGCCATTTACTCGTAAAGATATACCGTGGAATTTGGACAAGTGAAGAGAGAATCTGAAAGAGTGATGATGACTGGAGAAAATCTCCAGATTGTCCCGTTTCTTCCTTTCTCCACCGACGATCATTGTGATGCTGATTCATGCTTTTTTACGACCGTCATTGCCATCATCATCTTAAAAGGAGTTCTCTCTTTCTCTTTACCACCACCACACCGATATTGCTATCATCACTGCCACCACAGAGTTGTCGTGTGTGTGTAGTGTGCAGTAGTTGGTTCGTCCTCGTAAAGCATTCCATTTCCTTTCCTTTTCCAATTCTTTCTTATCCTTATCTCGAATCCATTCCACCGATTCCACCACAAAAATCTTCCCATATCCATTCCATTGCCTTTTGATCTTTTTTCTCATAGTCAATCACTTGTTGCATTATATTGCATTGCATTGAATTGAAATGCTGTATTGAGTAACTTAAGTAACTCTCTTTTCTCTCTTTCCTCTTTTTTTGCCGATCGAGGAAAGTGAATCGAGATCAGTCCATTTTTGTTGTAGTAGTAATATGGAATAGATTTTTCTTTTCCCTGTTCGTGTTCCATTCCATCTTCACTTGTCAACTCAACAGTGCAGTGGGCTCGGCTGTGGTTTGGCAGCGGTTGTTCGCTATGAAAGAAATGGGTGGTGTGGGCGATGATCTTTAGGAAGAAAATGGAACGGATACACCGCATAAGACTCACACGACACGACACAGATCATCCAACCAAATCCATCTTTTGCATCCTTTTTCCAAAGAAGAACAAAAAAGAAAAAGAAATAAATTGTTCCATCGGGACCCACCAGACTACAGATTCTTCTACCACCAATTCTTTTTTTCTTTTTCTTTTGGGCCATGCTCATTCCCGTTCATCACATCACCATCAATTTCATATTATGTATAATGCTTTGTTGTTGTGAATGAAGGACGATTGGGATATACGTCCTGGACTGCATTTGATATACAAAAACTCCAATCCACTTGATCATTGTCCTGCTGCTGATGGTCATCATCATCATCATCCCATCAACCATTGCAATAAGAAATGTGACTTTACAACAAACAAGAAGCGATCATATGGGAAAAGATGAATGAATGAATAGCCAATTTGAAACTAGACAACAAAGATATCAGCTGAAGGCTTGAAGCAGTAAGCATAAAGAGTGCAAAGAAAGGGGTGTACGGTGCATGTTCTTCTAAAAACTTGTTGCCTGTCTCACTTCATTCAACTCAACTCTTTATAGATCTGGATTATCCTAAAATTAATGCACATAATTTTGATAGGTATGCAAATTGGCATGCATAAGTTTGTTGCACAAATACACCTACTTACAAACAAATGAAGAAATTATCCAGTTGGAAATCACAAATTAAGTCAGTCAAGCAGGTCAGCAAATGAACAATAAGAATGATATTTTCTTTTAAAGCCAACTCTTTTGCTGTTCTCTAACAAAGATGAAATCTAATGAGATGATATAATAATGATTCCGCGTAAGAATTCGTAAGTATTTTTGGAGGGTGTATGGGAGGGAGAATGATGATGGTGGTGGTGATTATGATTACATGCGAATGCAATGAGATGACGCATTCCCATTTCGTTTTTGTACATACTTACAAACACTTTTCCAATTGTGACTTTGAGGTACCTTAAAATAGTAAGTTAGCGAACAAGAGCCAGCGACAAGGAGAAGGAGAGAGCTTCTCTTCATCTTGTCTGATCTCTCTCTCCCTCTCTTTTTCTGTTGCGTTGTGTCGTAGCCTTGAACAATAGTTTTTGATGTTTGCTTCTGATATACTGTTGGGAGTGAATATGAGGTTGTCGCTGACGCTTTTTGCTATTCAACTTTGTCTATGGCATGGCCATCGAAAGATATACCTATAACCGTGTGGTGGTGGCGATGGTGTCTTGGTAGTTTGTTTTTGCAGGAGTGAGCTTACCTGTGCAGTCTCCTATGACAAGCATCCTTTCTAAACATTCATATTTGTTTTGGTGGTGGTGGTGGTTAAATAAGGAAGGCATTTCGAAATTTTATTCTTGGGATTGTTGTGACTGAATTCATCTCATCTTCATACTTTTCCACAATTCCAACTTCATTTTGTTCGTTCCTCCTCCGACCTTTTTTCTTTTGAAACTTTGAAACGATGACGATCATCGTAAAGTTTAGAAGATTTTTATGGGGCCAGATGTACAAAACGCTTTGGTAGATTCGATTGAAAAAAAGAATTTTCTGCTCAGCTCATAGTAAAAGTTCACTTTATATTCCGTTCCTATTGTTAAGTAAAGTCTTATATGATGTTGATGATTATTACCCGATGCATTTTATTTTATGCAACCTCTCTCCTCTCTTTCTGAGTGAGTAATCCAGTCAACCAGCATTTCTACATCGCTTCACTGTATTACTATCGCTCCTGCTGCTGCTGCATCCGTTTGCTTTGCTCAAAGAAAAAAAGGTTTATGTGAGTTCTGTGGAACGAAAAAGCTTAAAAAGGTTCATATTTTTCTGCTCATTTCATGTATTCATTGGAAAAAGGTCCAGTCGAAGTTGAGTCTCAGTCTCAGAAAAAAAATTGAGTGAACCTTGATCATCATCATCCACATCGTGAATATGAGCTTATTATGAAAAGGAAAAGACCCAACAGAATAATATATTCATATGTAGATGGATGGACAGGAAAGAAAGATATCGGATGCCGCTAGCATTATGCTTGCCATGGGGTAGTGGTAATTTTTATAGGGTAAGATATTTTCCCTCTCTCATGATGATCCTCGAATCCTCACCATCAACATCGTCCTCATCCTCAGACTTTCCTTTCCTTTTTGGTCTATTGAGAAGAGGGTAGAATAGAGAGGACCCTTTTCCTACCCTTCCTTTTCAAATACAATGCTACAATGGAATATAGCAGCAAACAAAAAATATTTCTCCCTCTTTGCTTCACCAAAATCATCGTCAGCATTATCCCATCGTCATTAAATGATGGAAAAACTTACCCTTCGCTCCTTTCATTGTCGTCGTATTCCTTTTTTCTTTTTTTTTGTTCAGTCAGTTCAGCTGAAACCTTTTTTCCATTTTCATATTTTTGGGTCTCCAGTTCAATAAATGGATTTTTGTTCAGTTCAGTTAGGCATTGCATGGGAAAGAGGATGCTGAGGATTGGGATTGGGTAGTTAGAGAAAAATAATAATGCTCTTCTCTTCTGCAGTTGTAGAGGATGCCGCTTTATAATATTTTCAGAAGAGATGAGATATGATGACGGTGAATGGGCCTACCTCGACATCATCTCATCATCAGCAGTTGAAAATATTTTCCCTCTCAGAAAATCAGTTTTACCAACAACGTGGCCTACAACGAAGAAAAATATTGAGGCTTGTTATGAGTGAGCGCGTTGCGTTGCGCTCGTATGAACCTTTTTTGGGTACCATCATTCCAATCCCATTCCCAATGCCACAATCATGAACAACATTGTTGGGTTTACAGTTGTGTATAAAATGTTCAACTGGTCAAAATTAAAGCACATTTATTCTGCTAGAGATATATCTGTACAGTCTCATTTGGGCTTTACTTTTTTCTATCCCTTTGTAAAGTTGCTTTCGATTCATCATTAACAATTCCAGCGAAAGAGAGAGACCCTTTTCTGCTTTTGAAAAAGAAAAAATTTGACGTAGAATGATGATAAAGCATTCAATGCGCAAGGCAAACGAGTAGTACATAGTAGAAAGAAATTTTATTTTGTCAAAAATTCATAAAGGGAAGAAAGAAATCTGCTGCTGAGTAGTTCCGAGAAAATCTTTCATACCAGTAATGAACGGGGGCGAGTTGAGATCAAAGCCCTTTGGAATGCTTTCCTCCAATTCAGTTTTGAGCCTTTTATTAAAATAGAGACTTCATCAGGCAAATTCTATCTAGTAAATAAATACTAAAAGGATATTGAAGAACTACGCAAATATCATCCCTGATTAATAGAGAAGGAAGGAATCAATCTTCAAATTATTTATTTAATGTTGCTCCAGCTTTATTTCCTTCCCTTACTTTTTATAAACAGCAGCAGCGCAACAGTGTAGGAGTAGCACGGAACGAAATTATGTACTTTTGCATGGGTTCTCGTTCTCTTATACAGAAGCATGGCACCTATGAATTCATCCGTGCTTTCACCCATTGATTTTTTGTCCTTTCTTGTTTTATCTATTTATCGGGTTATTTGCGTTTCCTCCACCGGGTGTCCTGTCCTGTCTTTAGCTCCTCCGCAGTCAGTCAGTCACTTCACCAATTCTTTCTTTCCATCGTATCGCATCGTCACCATTCACCACAGCCACCACCACGAAGTTTTTCATGTTTAAATAAACTTGTTTTCCCAAAAAGTATAGATTTTCCATCCATACTCTGACTCTGGAAAACAAGTCCATTCATTATAATATCTTGTCCAGTAGTAAAGTAAAAGGAAAAGAGGAGGAAATTGGGAAAAATCATGGAAAATAGAAGCAGTAATGCAAAGGGAAGGAAGGATGAATGCCCTTTCATTATTATCAGTAAAAGAAAAAGAATTAGATATATGTACATACAGAAAAGTGTTGTTTCGATAAATGTCCTCGTGCTGAAGACTGAAGAGAAGAGTCTCCTTCTTTTCAGTGTTGTTGTTATGTGCAGCCCACAAGACTAATTATAATGCATGCAAGTAAGTACTTAAGTATTAATTACAATTTTTTTGGTTTGTTTGGCTTTGGCTACAACAAATACAAGTGAGGAGGTGGAAATAGAAGGTGAACTGGGTTATTATGCGAATGAATTCATGCAAAAGAAAGCCAACTTTTGGGTCTCTCTTGATAAAATAAAATGTCACTTGTAGTCATCCTTGCCACTAAACTTTACTATAACTCCTTCTTACGATTCATAAAAATAAAATGGGATACTCCTCAGAGAAGTCAAGTCATCATCATCATTTTCTTTTTTTACTGTCTATGTGAAGGGGAGAAGGTTCGCTCAATCCTTTTACAAGTTTCTGCTGCTGATACGAAATAATGACTTCCCCTCTTCATTGTTGATTTTTTTTCATAATGACCGTACTTGGTCCATTATTATTATTTCTTCCTTTCCCAATAAAAATGAAATGCGCCTATCCAAATCCATTCATTCATAAAGGGAAGGAAACATAAGAAGATGATGATAAAAATGTCCTTTTTGTGAACGTTTCCCCATCCATTCCACTACAAAAACT
>JAHZNJ010001894.1:0-32876 GCA_027744475.1 Lepidocyrtus cf. sotoi NNG-2020 | reverse complement strand
CTTACTAAAAGTAGTAAATAAAATTTTTTAAACCTCTCGGTTCACTCTGTAAAAATGCATTGTTTTTTTTCTCATCTCTTTATTGCATTGAACTAAGTGCATTCCTCGAATTAAAAGGTGTGTTTGATTGAATTTATAAAGTGAACTAATATCATCATTCATATTATTTTCTAGGTACCTTGCAATGGAAAAGACAAAAACGTCGAAATAATTTTTAACTAAACATGCATTTTTGTGTTTGTGTGGTAAAACGACGGTTTGCAACGGTGTATTTTGCATTCATTTCATTATGCTGAAAATTATTTGCAATTCAATATTATAATGATTTTCTGTGTAATATAATAAATACACTACAAAGGAGTTCGTATGATCTCTGTACAAAGTTTAATCTTTTAATATGCGCTATATTTTTCTGTGCAACTAGCTATATATATATACCTAATCATCAACGAAAACTGTTTTAAAGCTACAAAAACGAGTTGGAATCACACTCCACTAAAATTTATGAAAGAACAGAGAGATTGTTGTTGTAATTGTAATACATATATTTTTATCGATTTTAATGACATCATTGATTTTTCTACAAACTATAATAATAGTAGTACTAATAATATTTTTACCGGTTAACAATAATTATAATAAAGAATAATTAACTTTCAGACACCATCATTACATTACAGATTTGTTGGCACATGACGTAATAACTTGATTTACTTTTGTTGTAGTCATTTCTTGAATTCTCAATTCACCCCAATCATTATTCAATCTACTTTCCGTTTCTCTTTTATTCTTACCTTTTCACAAACAACCCGTACTTTCACTTCAATTATTATAAAGGAACAATGACTTTAAAACAGAACGTAAAACAATCGACCCACCATCATTCATTTAATACTTTTCAAACTGCTTTGCTGAGAGTACATATGAGGCAAATAGGCGGTTCTCGTAGTATTTCGCACTATATTTTGCTTCAACACACGGTCCACGGGGATTTGGCAACTTTATTCTCACTTTTGTTGTTAGTTTACACTTTACAGTATAGTATGGAGAAAGTGCTTGAAAAGGAAAAGGCATACTGAATCAAACTAACAGGTATTTTTACAACGATTAACTGCAACTTGCTAGTTTTTTAAAAGCCTTTCTTAATTTTTTAATAGTTTATATTTTGACAACAAAGATCACTGTTAAAAGTCAGTTTTAATGACGTAGATTTTTTTTCAATACCGTGTGCCAAAGGTGTAAATAAAAGTGAAGAAGCAACAAACACCGTTAGTTTTGTATCATTTCTTGAGAATAAGAAGGCTACATTATAATAATATTTAACAATATCACGCAAGCTAGTAAATGCATCGAGTTATTTTCGTTTTTTAAACCATACATTAGCATTTATTATGTATATTATAATGTTTTACCTTTTCAAAAACAAAAGTTACGTTACACACCAGATATGTTACTGAGAGAATTACTTTTTATGCTGAGGTAAAAGGAGGGCTCTTTAAACAATAATTAAAAATCATATTTTAAAAAACCTTTTTATGTAATTAAATGCTTATAGTTAGGTAGGTATTTACCTCGCTTTCCCCAAAAAGCTTCCATCCTTTATCATAAATAACAACGCTCATCGTCTTTTCGTCTCACAGTCCATGATTAATTAATTAACTAATTACTATAGTACTTAAAATAAAATATTAAAAATTGCAAAAAAGACGTCACTGTTTTTACACACAAAATTTTTTTTCTTCTTTTCCGTTGTTGTTTGTGAACAGTTGACTGGCACATAATGACTAGCACTCAACAAGAGATTCTTACTATTATAAATATTAATACAAATCAATTTAACAAAATCTGCTAACGAAACTTATAATAATTATATTTACTTATAAGTTATTCTTTAAATGCGTAGAGGATTCTTCCGCCGTTCGTTCATTTGGCAGCGTATCAAACGCTCCGAATAAAGTAAACCAGTTTTTTAATAATAATAGTATAATAATAATGATGATAATAATAATTACAACAAAGTTACAATATACAATACTTGTAGAGATGTGCAATTTACAGTCATTGTTTCGTAATTACATAATAACAATAATTATATATAAATTGGAAATTAGTAAAAATTCTTGCGTAGTTTCACTTTCACTTTTTTCACAGTGTCGAATTAGCATGCATGTCAATTGTGTTTTCAATTTTTGGAAAACAGAATATTATGCATCAAGATTCCTAAGTAAATGCAGAGAATGACCAATGTAAATGCTACTATATAACATTATTGTTTCTCTATATATAAGTGTAAGATTGAAAAACAAATTCTGTATTCTTGTGACATTTTGTTGTTTCCTGAATCTTATGCTTGAACAGGAGTTAAATGTTTGAAATCTTATAGAATAGTGTTACATATAAATTCTATTAACAGAAAAGAATATTATATAAAGGACCAGCAGGACTTGACTGAATGTTCAAAGAGAGAGGTATCTTTTTTTCATTTTTTGTAAATATAAAAGCGACAGATCATCCATATAGTAATTTTTGTTTATGGTGATGATAAAGACGTATTTCCTACTCTTGGCGTTCCTATCCATACAACAAACAGTTTTTATTATTATCGTATGTAAGAAGGTGTCTTGCTCTTTGTTCATTAATTATTAAAAAGTATTATTAATTATGTAGGAGTTATATTTTTTGTGTTTAGCTAATTATTACCATTTGCAGAACGATTCACCACCGGAGAATTTTTAGAGTTACCGTCGATTTCCGCTCCATAAATCTTTCCCGCCTTACGAGCCATACTACTTAAAAGTTCAAGGGAATTCTTATGAGCTGTCCGTAACGATAATGCCCACTCATTCAAACCAATTTCGTCCTGGAACATCATAAACGTAATCAAAATCATCATCACAATAATGAAGTTTTCAAAAGCATCTTTACGATCTTTAATGAGATATTTTCAAAAAAGTAGCTCCATTTTTTTGGGGATAATCAAAATAGAAAATTTAAAATTTCTACTTACCGAGCTAGTAATGACGACTTTGTTCTGATCTTTCATTTTTATTACGACAGACTGCTCATTCTTAACCGTCATCAATTCTCCCGCAACTTCTTCAACACAGTCCATAAATACTAACTCGGGTTTTGTACTTCCAGAGTCGGGATGAAGTTCTAATCTGTAAATTGATTCGTTTATAGAGTTGTAAAAAATGAACGCACAGTATAATATCATGTTGAAATAAGTCAAATGGGATGGATAAAAGAAAATTATTATAGCGGATTATTCAATAAATAAAACAAAGGGGGATTGCTACAAAGTTTTATGAAACCAAATTTAATTTAGCTGGAAAATAAATTCTCATTTTAAGGGTTAGTGGTAAGTAATGGTACAGTAGCTAAAAATTACAAAAGCAACAACAAAAATAATGAGGTTTCCAGTTTGCATTAATTTTATTTTGAAGCTTTTTCTTTATTGACTGATAATTCGAATGAGATTGTCTTTATTTTTAAGAAAGTAACCTTGATTCCTTTCGTATCCTCTTCGTCAAAGGAACCGATGTCAAATGCGTCTGCCGCGTTCACTTCACCACGTGGAGGAATGAGCGGCGGTGGGTATTTTTGGAGGTAAACTAATTGCCAGTCTAAACCTTTAAAGAACGAATGCTCCTTCACTTCGTCAGCCCTAAAAGTATTTCAAATTTCATACAGCCGTTGATTAAATAGTTCTTCATTCCAATTCGTAAAATTGACAGTTTCTAAAATAAGCTAATTCTTTAAGTTTTAATTGCTCCTACCCCTTTCCTTTGCAACCTAATCGCTTGTCTACGTCCCTCTGTAAGAGGCCTTCCAACAAAGACCTCAGTTCTGGTGAAAAGGATTCAGGTAACTCAACATTCTGTGAAACAATTATTTCCAATCAAAAACATTTTCTCACAATATCAAATTATAAAAAAATAAACAGTTTTTGTTTTTGTCCTAAGTAATAATTGGTCAATTAAGTTACCATCGTTAAGGTCATCCTATCAATTTCATGTTTGTCTTTAGTTTTATGTTGTCTAAAAGGGCTGTGGCCTTTAAGGAGCTTGTACAGCATACAACCAAATGAGAACCAGTCTGCACTAGAGTCATAAGCAGTCCCTTTCGATAAGACTTCTGGTGACATGTAGCCATGTGTTCCTCTGTAATTAAAACAAATAAGCCAGTTAACTATTTAATCTGGATCAAAATTTGGTCAACCGTATCGTGATACAGAAAAATTAAATAAAAAAATAATATTAAATATAATTTAATACGTACACGCTTGCATGAGGTTTCTTCTTTGAAAAATCACAAGCCAGTCCTAAGTCAGATATCCTTACATGGCCATGCTCGTCCAGTAGAATGTTAGCTGGCTTTAAATCTCGATAGACTATGTATCTCTTGTGCATGTGTTCCAAACCTGCAAGCAAAATTGTTTTTAATCAACCATTACTTAACTAATAAAATGATCAGAATCCAAAACAACAACAACGATGGGGAAAAGTAAAATAAAATGGATAATATTTTTATTATTTCCACCTCTTTCTTCTCCTCTTACTCACTCACCTAAAATCACTTCCGCCGCATAGAACCGCATCTCTTGCTCGTTAAATACGCCATGCTGCGAAAGATGGTAATGAAGATCACCCCCGTTCATGAGGTCTAGAATGAAACACAGTTTGTCTGTGGTATGGAAGGCATACGTCATGCATACAATAAAAGGACAGTCCGCCTGGAGAAAGCAAAGTAAAAATAATATTTTCCGTGATACGATCATCATCAGCATTAACATAAATGATAAAATCCACATCAGCAACAGCAGCAGCAACATTCATGATGCCAACCTTGGCAAAAGTTTTGCTACTGACTTTTTTTGTTTTGGAATTCTGCAAAATTCATACTACTGCCATATAATGTATATTCGCCAAAACAATAATTGCCGAATAAATGTTTAGAATTTCTCCTCCACATCACACCACACAGCACCTCACCCACGACGACCGACCCACCTGCGTCAGAGTAGTCACAACAACAACATCATCATCATTCTACTTCATATTACTATTCTATTCTAAAAAGAGAAGAAGTAGTTTTCGTTTTCGACTATTTATTACTGTAGAGGACCTTTAGTTTGAACGGCGACTAGTTTTTTGGCTTCTTCTTTGTCTTGAAAAAACATTTCACCTTGTTTTTCTTCCTTAAAGCCTTCCATTTCCTTCCAAGCAAAAATGTAAAAAAAAGAAGACGAAGAAGTAACGTACGTAGTAGTAGTAGTCCCTTGTATACTTTGTAACCACTCACTACTCATAGCATTAATTATGGATAATACGACTGTATAATTGTATTAATATTTAAACGGTTAATGGAATACCGAAGGCTTCAAGTAAAAGTAAGTAAAAAACAGTTTCAGCGCGCGTGAGAGCAAAAGAGCACGAATTTGTTTACCATTCTTGGCAATGAAAGGGGAAAGTGAAAGTATCTATGTAATGCGCATTTATATGTGTGCGAATATCTACGTACGTGTGTGTTGTTTGTGCCTGTCTAACACAAACATGCAGCAATAGAAAGAAGGACGGACGCAACAGAGCACATCCATCCAGCTACTCACTTCACTACTGAAAATATCTGCTGGAATCAGATTACGTTTCTCAGAATAATAGTTGTACTAAAATAAAATAAGCCTACATAAAAGTGGAGGGAGGACGACGGTTTGGATAGATGATAGCCTCTGGATGGTTTATTTTTTCTTTTGCTTTTGCTATAGTAGTAATAGAAATAGCAGCATGTTGCTTCCCTTTTGCATACACAAATAATATTATTAGTTTTTTCTTTGAAACTACTTTTCCAAAATGTATTTTACATTTTCGTTGGTCGTTTTTTCGTTACTATTTGAAATGGATATGGTGGTGGGGACAGTGGGGAGCTTTGTGCTGGCTGTGCTTATTATTATTATTTAGATCATCACTGCATAGCGCTGCTGCTGTGTTTGTTTTTTCTTTTTGTTATATATATTTTTTCTTTCTCTGTATTTTTTCTTTTTACTTACCCCTGTACTGACTAGAGAGAGCATGATTCTTTCATTAAGGGCAAGAGTTTCTCCTTGTTTCATTTTAATACGCTTCTTGTCCAAACACTTCATTGCGTACATTTTTCCCGTGTCAGCCTTGCGACAACCGTAAACCTCGCCGAAACCACCACGCCCAATAATACGATGAACACTGAAGTCATTCATTGTCAACTGAAAATTTTTATTTAAATCAAAAAATTTTTTTTTTAATTTCTGATATACTTTAAGAGGATATTCTATAAAAAGCTAATGATTTGTTGAAATAAACAATTTAATCTTCACTTACGGAAATATTTAACTCCAGATTCTTCCATTGACAAAAACGAGTATATTTGTCACTGTAAAAATGGAAAGAATTTTTATAAGAATTCAATTAAATCTTCTTCTTCATGCACATGATTTTTTTCTGAAAGGCTCTGGACTTAATTGGACTAAATTAAATTAAATTTCCTACTCTTCCCTCCTCCTCTTCTACAGATATTAAAAATACTTAGTTGTAATAATAATAAAAAATTTAGGCTCACCTTTCGAGAAACTGTCTAAATGGTTCACCACGTAAAAAATTAAATATTTCGTCAATATACGGTTCAAAGAGATTTTGAGGGACATCACTCTTAATTAAATGCTTTTGAACATGATCTACAGCTTCCTTTGTAAAATTCTAAGAAGAATGTAAAAAATTAATAGAAATTAATGATAATTAATAATGCAAACAAAAAGCAAAAGTATTAAAATAGCATTGCATCATCATTCGGGCTAATTTAGTATCTTGCTTTAAATTAATTTGAGTTTCATCAGAGAAACTTCCACTTACATGTGTATGCGAAAGCAATTCTTTCATTATAAAATTATCATATATTTCCCTAGCCGCTTTCCTCCGCTCCTCCACTGTCTCCATCTTCTCAAACTTTTTAATCTGTAAAGAAAAAGAACATTAGCACGATAGCCCATCACCATCATCATCTTCTTCTCCATCCATATTAAATGAAGAAAGAAGAGCACAAAGGACTATTGAGTATTATGAGCTTTAAGAAAGAAAGAAGAAAGCAAAAAGGCTTCAACGCTTTTTCCTTACCTCTTCATAAAACTTTATTTGAGGTATTGGCTCTTCAACTATGTTCTCACAGAAGTCTTTGAATAAAAGATATCCTGAAACATTTATTTAAAGAAACAGAACTTCTCTTTAACCCTTCAAACTTTCACATCACGTGGTACAATAAGAAACTTTTTTGTGTGGGTATGAGTGTATGTGTGTTCATTGTGTCGTGTCACGACTGGATCATGACCAATTTCGTCTGGAGAAAATAAAATGGAAAGAAAGTAAAGAAAAGGAAAAACTCACCAAGCTTTTGACCAAAGATTTTGTCAAAAGTGACATCTCCTTTCTTCTCCAAGTATTTGTGCATGACGCTACGCACACTACAAAAACAAAAAAAGTAAACAAGGAATGAATTCAGCAGCACAGACACGTATCTGTATAAATAAAAAATGTCTGCGAGGAAGAATGAAAAGACATTTCATTTCATACAATACATTCAAGCCTTAATCATCATCATCTGTCACCATTCACATTATTCTTGAACAATAAGAACAAAATGTATCTAATTCAAATTCCATGCAATTCCGTTTGTCAAGGTGAATATAAATGCATTGCATGTATTTAAAAAAAATAAATGTCTAGATATTTTTTTATCCTTTACTGGCGTTAAATTCCCTTTCCCGTTTATTTCGTTGGATTTAAAAAAAAAATTAGTTTCTTAGCTTAATATTATTTATAAGACTGTATTTCATTGAAAGATTCACATCACCATCATCATTATGGTCATCAGTGTCATCATTATGCGTGTTTTAGGATCTTACTTCACCATTTTTATTGTAGGAATGAAGATAATCATTATTACTATGATAATATCATCAGCATCATTATTAGCCATTACTATGCCAAATTTATAGCAAACACATTCCTTGTTATTGCTGTTGCTGTTGTTATGTACGTTTTTCTTCACACTTGAAATAAAAATCAATGAGGTTTTTATACCTACCTACCAAAGCTATTATAAAGAACCAAAACGTAAAGTGTAATGCTTTACAATCCAACATTGTTTCGTTTAGCAGCAACAGCAGTAGCGGAGGAAGAAGCCTTGCATTCTTTAATATGTAATGTACAAGTATTTTCTCTTCCTTCCATCTCATTTTCCCCTTCAAATTTTACTACTAGTAGTCCTCATCATTGGTAGTAGCTTAAAAATAATTCTACTTTCTCTTCTCTCTTTCAGTTCCAATTTCTCCATTAAGCGAAACAAGCTTTACCGCATACACCACAAGAATTTTTTTTATCAAAAAGCAACAGCAAAACCCTCCTATACTTTTCCTTCCCTTCTTCCTCTTCCGGTATTTCCTGTACTAGAGTATAAGAGTAACTCTCCCCATCTCATAATGATTTCATCGCACATAAAACTCTATCCTGTGAAAAAAACAATCCAGTTTTTGTTTTCTTTGAATACTTAAGGTAAAAAACTGGCAGCGGCAACAAGAGAAAGCAAGAAGGAAGAGAGGAAGAAGAGGAGGAGGAGGACTTTCTCTGCCACTAAAAACTAAAGTGTACATCTATGTATTTAATAGGAGCTGAGGAGCAGCAACGTGGCTCTCTTTTTCACTTTCTCTCTCCCTAAAAAACCACTTGAGGTTACAACAATAAAAACTCATAAACGTCTCTCTCGCTGGAGACGTGCTCGTAAATTGGGCATGACAACGACATAACAGCTCACGCAAAAAACGTTCTAATAAAGGTGTGTCCCTGTCCCCTCTCTCTAACTCTCTCCCTCCTTTTAAATATCTATGAATGTACGTGTGGCCCACACATATTTAAACCTAACAAATTATAATCACACCACATATCCGGACCACTCAACCTTTCCCCCTCTCACTCTCTTCTACTGCTACAGTACTCGAACCAATTCCTCCTCCTACTCCTCTAGTTGCAGAAATGTGGATATACCTACCTATAGCTACTATTAGTAGTGGTTTCCTTCACAACTTCAACTGTTTTCCCTTTATTAGCGAAACGAAAACGAACAAACATAATATCTTCCTATATACAAAGGTATTTTTTAAAATAATAAAAGTTCCCTTTTGTGTTGTTTGACCACTTCTCTGCTCTTTTCCGAATCGTATATAGCTGTGAAGTGAGTGAAAGTACATCATTGAACTACTACCCACTATTGCTATATTTTACTAATAGTGGTAGGGCTCAAACTATTGGAAAGAGAAAAGAAAAGAAAGAGAGAGAGAAAGTAATTGCCCTAAAGCATTAACCCCTCGTTGCGTTTCAGGATATGATGATGATGAAGTAGAGTAAGAGATGATGATGATGTAGATGTTGATGATGGCGATAATTTGATACGGTGAGTGAAAGGAGAGAGAGAGAGAGGAGAATTAGTTCATCAAAGCGTTCATCTCATTCCCTTTTCTCCCTCTTTCTCTCTTGCTGCTTGTACAAAATGTGCAATAAAAATCAGATGGCTTTTTATTATGCTTTTAATCGAAAAAGGAAAGAGAGAGAGGTTTCCAGAATCAGTTTTGGTTGACGCTTTTGTTTGTTACGAAATAATGGAGAATCAAAACGTCGTAAAAACAGACTGGCATATCTACTACTAGCGGGAAGTGGATGATGATGATGATGGTAATGAATGATGCTGATGATGACGCATTGTTAAAACGTTCTGTCTTATATACCGATCACATGCATTCAGCTCAGCTCAAACTAAAAAGGGTTTATTTATGTACATATTATGCAAGTTTGGCTCACAGAGACATAAAAACCTACTCGTCTTTTGCATGACACAACCTAAACCAAATCTCGATTCAAATTGAAAGCAGAATGTCATTTTGATGTTAATGATGACGGTGACAACCACGGCAACGATGATGGTGATGGGAAAGCTGTTGATGAAATCAGACGGTTTGTGTACAAAAATGATTAAAAATGATGAGACAGTTGTCAATTTTTCATTTACATATTCGATCCACCACAGCATCGTCGACTTTTTGTTTGCCCTACAGCAGGAAAGTGCAGTTACTTACAATTAGTTAGAGGGTCCCGCATATAATACCGAACGAACGAACAATTTCATTTAATTTAATATTACTGACGAAAAAATTCAAAGCCCACTGAATGAAGGACAGACAGTCTAGCAGGCAATGAAGTTCTTCTTCTTTCTCTTCGATGTGCAAATTTTTATGCCAAAGCACGGCTAAATTGCATGATTGGGGAAATGGGAATCCGTAGATAAAACAATGTAAACATAAAAAAATTTCACCTACTTATTACTTCTAGAAAAAAAGGAAAATATTTGTAATGTAACGAACGTTTTTTTTTCTTTTTTCTTACCTCGGATCAGGAAGAACAATCTTCTTACTAGCACGGGCTGCTGGAGTCCCTTTACTCTTCTCCATGGCCATGAGATAACTCACGTCAGCCAACACTGCTTCTAGGTCTGCCATTCTTACTACGTTTTTTATATATTTAATATCTTCAAAAAAGTATCAATACAACACTAAGGAAACAGTCGAATTTCCACGCGCAGAACTCCCCTGACACTTTTAATAATAATATTTAATAGTTTACGGCAGTAGACTGCTGAATATCAATCAGAAAAAATGAAGGTAATCAATCAATCACTTTGTTGTTGACAATGAAGAATCATCATGATAGTAACGATTTATCTTCAAAACTTGTTACGAAGAAGAATCCATCGTCGTAGCGCTTCATTTTTAACAGTTTTACAGTAATTTCTAGTTCAAATGATGTAGTAAGAATAATTATTTAAAACACAGTTATATTTAATTACGCCCTGCGTTTAGGTATTTTAGTTCAACAACAACAACAACATTGGAAGTACTTATACAGTAACAACCAACATCAATAACAACAACAACGGACTATCTTAGTAAACATTATTCAACAAGAAATCTAAGTGCACTAAGGAGTCTTTGCATGGTTTAATATTTTGTAATTATTTTGTTTTGTTATGGTTTTGGAAGAAATTTGACACACTTGTTGCAGTGGTTTCCATTCGTTTCGGCGTCAGCAGCACAGCTACTATTACAGTACAACGCAACAACTTTCACTAGGAGAAAGTACACATAATATTCGTGTTATTAATATTATATAATAGGTATAAGTTTTTTTTATTATTATATAAAAATGGTAATCAAGTCTCGATGTTCGGTTTCAAGTAAATTCCCTGAATAAATTTTGCTTTCCACGTCCCACCCGTCCACTTTGTCTTTTCTTGTGCAAATGTTTTGTTTTTTGTGTTTTCTCTTATAAATATTTATATCTCGGTCAAGTTGACAGATTGTCTGTCCAGTCCAGTCAGACAAGAATATCAACAGAGTGTTGGTAGTAGCAATAGTAATGCATTGTGCCCGTTAGAAAAAACTAGAGAGAGAGAGAGGGAGAGAAAATGGTTGAAAAATTGAGATGGGGCTCAGCTCTATGGCAAGAGTTCTCTAAATAAGCTTTAAAAAGGTTTATTTCGCTATTCGTATTATTGCACGGCGTTTGGTTGGTTGGTTAGTTAGTTTTCCTTCTAGTAAAATACTTTCTATTGTATTACCCACTACAGCTATACGTACTCGAGAGCTAGCTAGGATACAAACAGGCGATTTATTTGTGCGTTTAGAAGTTCTGAAAGGATTGGCGAGAAGATGAAAAAGTTTTGTTGTTCAGTAAGAACGTTACAAGTTACTAGAGCTTATCATAAATAGTGTATGTGCTATAAAACCACTATACTTTTGTCTCTTCTTCTTCTTCTTACTTCTACGCTATTATGTTATCTGTTTTATATCAAAAATTAGTTTTTTTGTTTGTAAGAAGGGGTTTATGTAAAACCGATTAACACAGAATTCACCACCACGCACGTACGTATTATGCATGAACAAAGAAGAAGAATTTTCTTTAAGAAGGAGTTTGAGAGAGTAGAGGAGTGAGAGCGAAATGCTTGATGATGATGATTGTCAAAAGACGAGAGCAACAACGCACAAAAGTGGACAGAAGCTCTTTTTCGTCTGCTTCTTTTTCTTTTTTTCCTTTCAGATAGGTATTTCCTCCGTCGTTGTGTTGTAAGTTGTTTTGTAGTAGTCGTTTCTTATTATTATGTTAAAGTCTTCTGTTCTTTCCTTTTGCTGTTTTTCAGACAAGAAGATCACGATTCCAGTTAAAAAGAATTTTAATTACTGATAGTAGTATTGCAGTGGTGGTCTTGGTGAGTCATCACAATGATGATAATGATGATTAAAAGAAAAAGATGAAGAAGGAGAGGATGTTGTAGATAAAAAATTATGTTTATAATTTATGTAATAATGTTTTATACGAATTCATCAACAACTTAAATATAAACACTTATTATAGTCAGTACCAGAGTTAATTTCTTATGCTGAATTACACTGCTTCTTCTTTCATTTGAATTATTTCGTTCTTTCTCTCTCAAAAAATGTTTAAAACAATCGTCGTCGTTGTCCACATCCTTTTCTCCCTTCATGTAGTTTTAGTAGCAATAATGTTTTTCCTAAGGAATAATTGAGCGTGAAATGAACAAGATTTTCTAATTTAAGATGATGAAGAGGAGAAGAGGAATTTTATTAGAATGATGATGATACACTAATCGCGATAAAGGGGTAGTAGCAGTAGCAGTGCAGTTGTTCAACGGTAGAACTTACTTAAAATATTAAACTGGTCATAACAAAAGATGAACATTAAGTAAGAGACGATTTGATGTAGTGCGACGATGATGATCACAAAATCTCCATCTCCATCACGTTTTTATTATAGGCGAAATACTTAATTTTCCTGTTCGTCCTCCTCTTCTCATCAGCAACTGTGGTAGCAGAGTTTGCAAAATTATTTGTTTTATTGGAGTGAGTGCAACCCGAGTTTCTAATAACAATAATATCGTCGTCATCAACATCATCCTTGTGAAAGATGCAAGGCATAATGCTGCTAAACTAACTGCTCCTCTGATTATGACGATGATGACTGATCTGATGCTGCTTGACAAAAATGACGACGATGGCGATAATGATGATAATCCTTCCCTTCCTTTTTACTCTGCTACTCTTGCCAGTATGATAACGACGATTTTTAAGGAATTATTTTTTTATATTATAAATATTTTGTGGTAATGATGATGACGAGTTAGTCGGTCGTTTAAATTTATGTTTTCTCTTCGTTGAATGCAGTGTTGAAGCAAAATGTGATAGTAAATTTGACAAATGTGTTCAAAGTGTTGCGTTGTTCTCTTCTACTATTTTCTTCTTCTTCTTAAATATTATGTTTCTGTTTTTTATTCTCTTGTCATTTCATAGTCATCGTATCATCACATAACATATATATCACATCATCGCACAAAACAGCAATGCAACAAGTTAAAACTTCTCTTTCACCAACCACAGAAACGTCCTCCTTACTCACTGCGAATTTTTTATTGTGTCATTCTTGGTAAGTTATATAAGTATGGATCGACGGGATGATGATGAAATAGTAAAATATAAATACTGCTTCTGAAGAGGTCCTCTTTAGTATTAATAACGAAGATGATGAGGAAGTTGACAAGTTCCTCTTATGAATGACTACTTCCACTGGTCAGAGTCAGAAGTTATTCGGCGAGACTGCGGAGACTGGTGGTGGTGATGATGATGATATGAGACTCTGAAATGAGCTCTCTCACCACAGATCATAAAAGTTGACGTAGTGACCAAACGATTAGCAAATAATGTCCTTTCACATCAGCATCGTCGTCATCATTAATAATAATAGTTTCCAGGCGGCGCAGCGGACTGAATGATTTGATGTAGACGACGAGAAAGAGTAGAGGAACCTTCTCTGATAATGAAAACTAGGGAAACGGAAGATGTTGCTTGTGGTGGTTGGTTGGTACACAGAAGTTAAGTTTGCTGTTGTGTGGGAATATTTTTTTGCTTGCTCTTCTTTCTACTTGACTTTATACAAATGTGCATTCCACAATTAACAGAAAAGTATCGAAGAAGGAAGGCAACTGGTTTTTTTGTTGCGTTATGTGTTATGATTATGATGATAAAGATTTTGATTATTTTTAGGAGAATAGTGTACAGCAGAGGAGTTAAATTGATTAACGTAGATTACTATAATATGTTGGTTACTGTTAAAGATCTGCTTCTTTAGCTTCCTCTGCTATCTCATTTTTTTACTGCACTATTTAAAGTCGTTGAACTGATTCCGCTGTTGGACGAACAAAACGCAAAACAATTAAGTAATACTGTCTGAATGATGACGGTGATGTTGCTGTTGTTACTCTTCTGTTTTTTTTCTTTCGTTTCTTTTCTGTTTATTCACAACCAGAAATGCTGGACAATTTTGTGTTTTAGTTTCAGCAAAGTTCCAAACCTTTCGCGATGCTGATGGTGGGTGATGATGCTATTGATGCTGCTTCAGGACATAGAGTTTTCATTTAAACGTAGAAGTTGTTTTTTCTCATGTTAAGAAAAAATTACCCTAGCGCAGCGCGAGCGTAGCAGTATCGAATTGGTTGTTTTCACAGGAGACAAAGTGTGGGTAGAAGGAGTGAAGTTGTTGTAGGAGTCGGTAGTACTACTAAGAGCACCTCCATTCCTCCGGATTTCTTTTTTTAAGTCACATAAGCTTGCTCACTATCTATTTCGTTTATTGCTTATATACAAAGTGGCTTCTTTTTCCTGAAAATTAAAATCAAACAAAAAGAGATTCATTATAAACTTTACATGTAACACTTAATTAATTTTTTCGCGCAGGTAGCCATAACCCATTTTATTTTTATAAGGATATTACGCATATTTGCTTGTCGATAATGCTTCTTGTTTTTTGCATAAATTCATAATAACATCAGCAATAATAATATCCAGTAACACTTTCCAGCATAATTATAATAAAATCATTCATTTTAATTTTAAATCATTCCAGTTCCGTTCATCAATTTATCATCAATCAGGATGTTGATCGGTTAAAGAGATTATATTATTATGCCTAGTTAACCTTTAAAGGATTATTCCATTGTCTTTAAATGAGATGATTGATAAGTTAAGTAAAAAGGGAAGGAAACCTTCTTCTGTTATAAGTACTCCTACTCTACCTATGTCTTAACTTATGCAACAGCTACAGCTACAACTAGAAGACGAAAAAGTGCCATCCCATGACTTTATCCCTGTCATTGTCAGCGTTATTACTGTCATAATGCATATATATGTCATTCACTCTTTGATACATCATCGTATCGCCGTAAATTGCTGCCGTCATCAACATCTCAATAATCAGCATCATCATATTTGTCCCTTTCTCTAAATGTTTACTTCAATGACCATTTAAAAAGTAAAGAAGAGATGTTTAAATAAATTGTAAATAGGTAATACAAGTATTGCGCTATATAACGAGTAATGATAGTGAAATGTTGATGATTATATTGTTATTATCAATATGTGCCTTTATTTCACCCATCGTCGCCAGTGGTAAAATGTTATCCTCGTCGTCCAAACAACATTTCCACCATCACCACCACACAAAAGCACCAACAAGAGTTCATTAGATAATGCTTAAAAGGAACAAGAGAGAGAGAGAGCAAAGCAAAGTGCTTTTTTGTTATTATGATTATTGTTATAGAATCCTCTGTTTTTCTGTTACCTTCGTTCTTACTTTTTATACAATAACTATCTACACATATGCTGCTAAACTACATCGTCAACTTACAAGATCGTCTTTTTCTTCACGATAAAAAAACGCAGATGCCTTCACCTTCCTTTTCCTTCCAACAACTGACTAAACCAAACAACTAAAGTGAAGAAAAAATCTACAAAGTACCATTATTGTATAGAAGAATCATTATTGGTCTTTTCTTCTTATAATTAACTGTGCCTCTCTTCCTTTGCTGCTGCTGATCGACAACGAAATGCTATCTAGCATTGAAAATCCTGCAGAAAATAATTATACGATAATTGCACCCATTCATGAACTGGTCTTTTGGCAGGACAGGTACATATCGCTCGCTATATAATAATTGAAGAGATAAGGTCACCGAAACTGAGGTCAACTAATGAAGCCTGGCATGACGATGATTATGATGACGAAGCTTGCAATACAGTTAAAGCAGTTATGCGTGTGATATTATTATTATTATTGCTTTTGTAAATATATTATACATGGAATAAATAATAATACTAAATATTTTTTCTTTTTCTATGATGATGGTGGTAGTAGACGTTGTTACCAAATCTCCGCTAAAAAGCGGAGTAATAAGTAGTAATATCTGTAGAAGTATAACTTGTTCAGGAGGGAACATAAACGATTTTTGTTAAAGTTTAAAGGAATTAGTGATTCATATAAATTTACAGTAGAATGTGTACGTGACGACATGCGTTCCTTCATAACTGCCACCAGCATAAAATTTATTTGTCCATTGGACAAAAAATAACTGTTTATTTGAGGAGGAGCGTTAAACTTTTTTGGAGATTATACAATACATACACATATTTTTGAAGGTAACTCATGCGTGAAGAAGGGGAAGTCATCCTTTTCTTTTTTCATGGTATATTTTAGAAAGGCTCATATTCATTTTATAGTTTTTGATATTGATTAGTAGATCTTTATCCCATCGTCATTCTCATCGGCAAAAAAGAATTTTAGCAAAAAATAAAAATTTTTGTTGCTCTGAAGTTTGATCTATTAATTACAATAAATTGCTGTTATGTATAAAAAATTAATTGGTATAGTTTAACGCAACGCTCAGAGAGGCGTTTTAGTGTGAAGGAGAATCATTAATCAGCATCAATGAGTAAACCAATTTATGATTATTGCAATAATTTGCAAATGAGTCTTAATTTCTAGAATCATTCTTCTATTTTACTATAACAGGTCGGCATTAAACTTATATAGCTCATATAGCTCAAACTAATTATTACTGATTAATGAATGAGTGAATGAATGAGCAAATGAATGAATAACGATGTCAACGAGTAATTAATTAATAAATAAACATATACGTCTGGAAAGTACTAAAAGTCAACGTTGTTTAAATGTTTTACTTGTACCTATCAACCGTAATCACCCACCAGCACCAATCTGATCCAAGTAGTAAGGATATTCCACTTTAATTTTATGATGAAACGAAAAGCAAACGAAGCAATTTCATACAAAAAAGCAAATTTTTCTTGGTTCACGATAATCAGAGCGTGGCAATCTGCAACTTTTATTTTCTTTCGTTACCTATGCGGCATGCCGAACTAAAAAAATTCAACTCAACTCAGCTACAGGAAGAAGGTTCGTAAAAGAAGCCGAACCAGTTCCAGTTAAAAATTCACTAAACGATGCTAATTTAATTTGCTAGTAAGGTAAATTAAAGATATATTAATCCTTTTAAAAACTGTTTACCTTTCTTCCTTTCACAGCTTCATCATCAAAACAAGTCTTCTTCCGTTTTTTTAGCTGAGTAAAAGTCAGATCACGTAGCAACAGTTAACTTTACAGCAGAGTATTTAGATAATTTTCTTTCTACTGAAATTCTCACGATTAACAACACGAAAGAAAAAACAGGCATGCAGAAAGTCTCTTTGTTTTCGTCAGCAAGTAGAATTATATCTTTTTCGCAAAGAACGTTAAAGTTTTTTTGTCAACGGAAATGTTTATGTCAATAAGACGAAAAGTGAATAACATGCAATAGTCTCCTTTTTTTTATATTTTCCTGGTCAATCGATTTTTCAGTCTTTCAGTTTAGAGTAGTTATTAAAAAATGGTTTAAAATTCTTTCCGTCACTGTCGTTAACTTAACTTATCATCTGCAACGCAGAGTAAATGACTGCGAAAGGGGATAGATAGATAACAGGATTATATTATAATATTAGTATTATATTGTACCATTAGTTTTGTTGTCTCACTGATATCACCACCACGAATATAATGTCGTCATATCTTTTTACAATGACACACCATCAACAGAATTATCATCTCCCTAAACTAAACTTTCCTGTGCCCTCCTAGCTATCATTGTCGTCGTCGTTTAGTTTTGTCGACTTCAGATTCAGAGAGAGAGAGGATATTTTTTATATATCTACTCTTGCGCTCTCTGCTAAGCAGGTAACAACACAACAACAGTAAATAAAATAATAATGTTTGAAGGCCTGTCTTACATTGAGCTCATCATTACATTATTATCATCATCGTCCGCCGTTATTATCATCACTCCTTTATCATCATCAGTTTTCCTTTTGATGATGATGATGCTCCTCTTCTGCTCCTGATTATTATTATTATTATTATGAGATGGTGGCGGTGACGGAGTGTGACGATGTTGATGCAATAATATAAAACTGGTCTGATCGGTCAGTGTATAATAAATCCGAGTTTCTGATAGACCAAGAGACGGAAGATGACGAGAATGATGATGATTGAATTACATGAGGATGAGGGAATCAGAAACGAAAGAATGATTTTGAAACAAATAGGTGCAAAAGTATCGAGTACCTATATAAACTCATGCACTCTCTGTCTGCAGCACAATTACTATGAATTGGTTCACTTTGAAGATTCACTTGTTTCATTTCATTTCATTACCATCATCACCAGTTCGGAGATTGTTCCTTCCAATCACCCATAAATTAAATAAATGAAAATTTTATTTTTATTAGCATGATTATTTTCCTGTAGAACGGGATAAGCTATGCAGAGTTCAACTTTGTTTGTGAATTGGAATCGTTACTGTTCTCGTCACTATCATCATACATAACATAATAGTTCATCCACGAGGAAAACATAGCACCAAATTGATTCCTCTACATAAAAGATGTTCTTAAATGCTGTTGGTTCCAACGAAGATTAAAAGGAAATGGGATGATGAGATGATCGACTGAATGTTCAACAAAGTTTCTGATGTTGGTTCCACTTTATTTAACATTTTCTTTAACAATCAAATTAAGGTAATCTCATCGTAATACGCAATAAACCGTCAATAGAGAGCTGGATGTCTTTTTTATTTCAATGCATGTAGTAGTAAATAGTCTTATTGATTATATTAATTTCTTTCTCACTTAATTCAACATATTTTTTTAAAAAAATGTTTTCATTTAAATTATGGGCTAAGAATAATCGTCATACTGCAGTAAAGTTCTGTTGTTTAATTTAGTTGAAGTAATCAGACCTTTAACTTACAAGCGACAGAAGTATTACAACCAGTTTTAAGTAATTACTGAACGTAGTAGAACAGAAACAGAGCATTTATTGCTGCTATTGCACCGTCACAGAACTAATCATTCAGTTATCTATTTGTTACTGTTTACATACATTTATTTTTCAAAGAAGGCTTTTTACGTATAGCTTTAGGTTAGGTGGTTTAAAGCACAGAGTATTTTTTTTATTATGTTATTCTTTTGATAGTCCTCATTTTATTTTACGCTCTCCAATAACATCATCATCGGTATAGATTAAAAGCATTCCAGTTCACAATTTTCAATTATAGACTTTAGAATTTCTGTTTGACAGAGTATGCAGAACTATTAGCAAGCGAACGTAAAAGTTTGATGTAGATGAGTGAATTTTTGTCTGGAGTGAAGCAAAAATTACTCCGCCGCCATTGTAATTATTTTACTCCTTCGGGACTATCTTCTGTTGGATTCTCACACAGTTTCAATTTAATACGCCATGAGGGACATTCTTTTTGTTGCAGGAGGAAGAATTCACATAGAAAAAAGTGATGTGGATGTCAAAAAGACAAAAAGGAATGGCTCTCTCACCACCACTAACTACGACACTGCACACACACATAAACTCTGCGAGACGATGATTGATAAAGTAAATGTGTCGGTTTTCGGTGAAATGACGATGATGATGATAGTATGACGATGAAACTTTAGATAATATGAATTGGAGGAGAGACTAGGAGGAAAAGTGAAAGAATTTTTTTCTCTTATGCAATAATCCAGAGATTTTTAGGTCAAGTTTTAGTAATCTGAGGAGGACAATGCTGATGATGATGATCTGATGATGAGCCCTTTATGTACTTTTTCCAATTGTTCATTGGCAATCATCAGTAGGATTATCATTAACTATGATAAACCTTCAAATCACTAGTAGCAGTAGTCTTTCAGACTCCTTCTTTTTTCTGGAACAAAGCAACTTTTATGTGTTTTAAGGGAACTTGTATTATTTCACGGGATTGTTTTCCTTTTCCCTTTTGTTTTCACCAAATATGTAAACACAATAGTAAAAGTACTTGAAGGGATCTTCTTTTTATGTCTGCTGCTATTCTGTTCATCACTGTCCAGTCCACTTACTACTTGTGTTTTTTTTCTTACTTATCCTCCATTAACCACACTACTACTTCTTCTTATGATAATTCTCTGTGTATAGTATAATGTAGTACAGCTTCTTTTTTTTGGAACTGATGATGAAGACGAAGATGATTCAGAGATTACAATAAAGAATCCTTTTGGGCAGAAGGATTATGAAGATGGTCAATAATAATAATAAAAGTGGGCCCAGCTCTTCCAAAAGGGTAAGAAGAATGAAAACTAAGTTGCTGCAGCAGCAGAGTTTTCTTTTAGAGAACTGACGGTGGTGTGGTGTGGTGGTGGTGATGTTGTTGTGAAGTAGTCGTAGTAGTATGATGATGATGATGGTGGTGGAGGTCTGGTTGGTCTGGTCTCTCTGGTAAGCAATGCAATGGTATCACTAGGACAAGATGATGATAGTAATTTTAGGTAAGGCGAGGTGGCCTAGCCTGGCATTTCAATTCAGGAGGAAAAAAGGTAAAACGATGGATGAGTGAGAGCGAGCGAGCGAGCAAACGAGCTAGCTTGCTTGCAGCAACGAGTTTTACAGAACAACGATAATATTATAGAAGAAGAATAAGAGTAAAAGAGAATAAGAAGAAAAGGAGAAAATAGAGGAACCCGATTTACTTTACTCACTCTTATTTTTTTACTACTACTTACTACTACCATTTCACTTCACTTTTTCTTTCGTTTTCGTCTCTTTTCTTTTTAACCAGCAGCAGAAAAGCAGGCAATTCTCTTTTAGCTCTCTCTGTCCTCCTCTCCGTCATCAACATCTTTAATATAAAAATATGTGTGTGGTGTGTGTAGTATGGTTAGTTTAGTTTTTGGAGTAAAGTATTATGTGTGCTGGCTCCTGCTGCTCTACTCTCTCCTGTTTATGTGGAGAAGAAGAATTCAATTCTATATAGAAAATTGTAAAAGAAGAAAAAGAAAGAGTTCAGTAGAAAGAAAAACGAGCAAATGTAAGTAAGTAAGTAGTAGTAGTTAAGAAGAAGAATTGTGCATGTGGATATTATGTATATATATATGAGACTGTTATTTATGATAGTGCTGCTGGTGCTGGTGGATGGATGGAGGTGGTTTTCTACAGCGAAAAAACGCTGCTGCTTAATACTTTTGCTATTGTGGAATGGAAACGCTGCTGCTAATATAATAGAGAAGAAAGAAAGAAGGAAATTTCTATAAAAACCTTTTACATAAATCTTATTTGTTATTATTATTATGAATGTATAAATGCATACATATATGGTACTATCTCTCTCTCTTCCTCTCTCTCTCTCTGGTTCCTTTTCTTTTTGCTGAATATGAATTAAAAAAGTGCAGCTTTTGCTTAGCCTTAGTAATAGTGCTACAACTTTAGCTTTACTCCTTCCAAAAATGTATGAAATGAAATGAAGTTTTCTTCAGATTTTGCTTTTTCGCTTCCTCCAAAAATGCTTGTCTGCCTCCTCTTTTTCGCTTAGGCCTGCTCTCTGTAGTTAGTTACTTGCAGCAGCAGAGCAACAAAGCACTAATGCTAATCTACGTATCTTTGTTCATATGGTTGATGCTCGTTAAGGAGTCTTTACTGAATGAATGCATGTATCTTATGTACTCCATATATTAACAAACTACATTATTTGTAGTAGTAGAAGAAAGAGAGAAACAAAGTTTGTTGGAGTTGTTGTTGTTGGAGAGAGAAGAGTTTTTAGCAGAAAGATGACTTGTTACTACAAAACGCTAATATAGTAGAAGACAAGAGAAGATGAGAAGAGGAGACATGAAAACAGTGAAAAAGTAGTGACGAGAGGCTTTTTGTGCTGGGAATGTTAGGACGGATAGATAGTCCTCTGTGTAGTGCCACTAGCACACAAGTATGTTTTACTTAATGTAGTTGAAAGGAGGATGATGTTATAATAGAAAAGCGGTGGTGGTAACATGAAAAAGGAATGGTACAGAGTAGGGGTACTTCACTCTTCTTGAAAAGTCTCCATCCTTCTGGAATGGAGTAGAGGAAAAGTTAAAATAAAAAAGGGGGAAAGTGAGACTAAATACAATAATATTTTGTAGATGATTTTTAGTATTTTATTTATTATATAGGTTCTCATTTCGCCGGTTCGCTTCTGTAAATAAATAATTGCATTCGTCCTAATAAGCAAAAAGACTGGCTGCAGATTATCGTGTAGTAATGTTGCATTCCTGTTAAAAAGATGTTTTATCTATATTAGCCCATCTTTCCTTCTAAAACGGCTAATTACTATTTTTTTGAAGTCATGTAGCATGCAATGCAATTCTTTGCAATTTTTCATCACACGCAAGCTCATAACTTAAGGAAAAACAGGATTAAAATCATGTCTCATTTGTCTCTCTCTTTCTCTCAAGCATAAAATAAATACCTTTCTGGATAATTACAATGACTGGAAAGTGGAAGACTTGAAGGCCAATATTTTTGCAATATTGTTGCTGCTGCCAAAGAGTTATTTATGCATAGGTAATAATGTACCTCGCAACATATTTTTACCCAACTCTGATCTCTATTCTGTCCTTTCTATCTATCTGTCTATTTCTTTTCTATAATGAAGAGATTCGTAAGGTTTTAAAGAGAGAACATCTTATTGTACGAAAGAATTGGATTGCTGCTTTTCGAGATCTTCGCTTTTCCAATGATAAAAATTATGGTTGGTGGTGATATGTGGTAGTAGCAGAAAGAAGTAGATGGTTGTGGTGGGGATGATGATGAGGACATATGGTTTGGCAGTGGCAGAGTCGCAGTCACCACCACTACCACCATCGTCCATCCAACACCAATTTACTTTGTTCTTCTTTTCTGCGAGTTGTTTTGTTATAAACTAAATTGCTGCTGCTACTATCACCTCATCATAAGCATAAGCAATCACATTACTCAGCCACACATATGATGCAGCTGCTTGCTGCTGATGTTGGTGACTTATTCTTTTCAAAATTACAACAAAAATGTACCTTATTCTTAGCTAATATATTATGAGACGTTGGTAATCTAACATTCACCAACTCTTTTTTCTCCATTCTATTGCTGCAAGCACAAATATTTTATATCGTCATTCATAATCATCATCATAACCATTGCCACGATGAAAAAAACACGAATAGTAACATTATTTTATAACTTCCAAAACCATAATGCAACAAAGCAAAAACATAAAGAGGGAGAGAGAGAAAAAAGCGTTGTTGGTTTGTTTTGTGCACCCAACAACTACTACGTAAAAACACAAGACGTGTTAAAAGTTTTGATGTCCAATAGTTACTTACTTTTAGATAAGTCCATTTTTTGTGGTATTCCTATAAAAGTTGTTTAGTAAGAGCAATACAATAGCGATTCGTATTATTACATATATTATATTATTTTTTATCTGCAGCAAAAGGTAATCCAGCAAACTTATGAAGGGGATAAATAACGCAACCATCATCCTACATAGTGACAAGTTCATTCATTAATAAACGCTTTCAGATAATATGAGAGAGGCTGACATGAGAGAGAGAGAGAGAGAGTGAAAAAAATTCGTCAGCAAGCCAACAACTTTAACTCTAAAGACTTGCGGGGAATGTGGTTTTGAAATTCAGAGATGAACAAAATAATTAAAATTTTTCTAAAAATTGTATGCCCTTCTCCAACATGCGCTGTGGTTCTGAGTTCCACTTGTGTAAACATTGTTATTGAGGAAAACATTTATGATTTTGATTTTGTAGTAAGTACTAACTTACTAACTACTCTAGAACCTTTTTCGCAAGCCGAAACATTTGGCCTACTTTACCCATTATTGGACAGGGTTTACTTTATGGCTTAGAATAGGTAAAAAAAAGCAATAAAAGTAAAAAACAAATTCGTTCTTGGTTCCTCTTTCCTACTATCTGGTATAACAGCAGCAGCTGAAAAAGGGTAAGAAGGCACACAAACCATACAATAGGATCACTTCATCTCTCATATTTTTCTCTCATGATGAGCCATAAGTGAGCAAAGATAAATTGAAGAGGGCACACACACACAACATATTGCCATCGCATTCACTCACAATCTTTCCAAAATGTGCAAACTACTTTTTAGCTTTTAAAGCTCAACAACAGCATCCAAAACTCACTTTCATTTTCTATGAAAAGATGATTGGGCAAAACAACTTGGGCATACTCACGATGATGTTGATGACGCTGATGATGCCGCTGCTGTTGTGCTGTGTTATTATTGGGAAAGACGGAAAACTTATAACCGCTGCGCTGCTGCTCGCTCGCGCTCCATATGCAATGCAATTTCTGCATGCGAAAAAATTACAAGAGAATAATAAGAGATATATATATGTAATAGTTTCGAGAATTGCTTATATACAAGTAGCAATTGAAACTCTTGTAGGAGGAGATGAGGTTTTCCTCATTCCATAGGATGCGCTACTAATGAGAATGTTTTTGGAATAACAAAACATTGTTGTTGTTGTTAATGATTATGATGATGATTAAAGAAAAATTGATGAGAGAGCGATATGAATGAGGAAAATTCGGCACAAAAGGAATCAAATCTATCTAGGCATTCCCTCACTCTTACTTATAATAAAAATTGGAATGTATGGAGCCAATATGGTATTATGTACATATTAGAGAAAATAGCAGTAAATCAGATCGCAATTATAAAAATTATTATGAAATGAAAATCATTATGAAGAAAGATCAACTGGAACTGATAAATAAAAATACGTTTAGCCTACGAGATTATTGCTACATTTTTACATTATGAATTGAACATCAAAAAAGACGCGCCCTTGCAAAAATGGAGCACAAAAATCAACGCGTTGCATTGCAACTGGCAAAATATTAGAAAGTATAAAACAACAAATGTCAAAGTAGCAGACGTAACATACCAAATATGTTTTAAAAAACTTGTCGTTTTGTCAGTTTAGGAAATGGCATCTATCTACCTAAGTAGGTATGCAGAAACACGAGAAACTATTTTAAACATAACAACTTTGACTTACTTACTCGATTTAAACAATTTCTGTGGAAGTTTCTGTAATGGGAAAAAGCGAGAAGGAAGGAAGCAGCCAGGAAGCTACTGCTGAGCAGTAACAAACAGCGCTGCTTTGTATGTATGTGTGTGTATATTTTTGTACAATCGTGTTTAGTTTACATGAAGAAAGACAAGTGAATTGGAAAACTAACGAGAAAAACCGCCATCATTATCATCATCGCCATCACATCTCGAACATTCTGCTAACAAATTGACGCATATAAACATAAAAATAATATCTCCTAATAATATTAGGAGAAAAGGAGAAGATGGCAACAACGCAACGCAGAAAGTGGAAAAGTTAGTGGAAGTTTCGTTGTTTTTACTTGATTAATGTTTACTACGGAACACAAAACGTAGAGAGCAGAAAAGTAGTATCATGCTTTATTAAATGAAGGAGATCTCATTTTACTATTTTAAACTCCTTTTGTTTGATTTTTACTTTTACTGATGTTTACTTTAAACGCGTCAGCCAAGCTATACGGGGATTCCATTGTTTTTTATCAAGATATTGAATGACAATTTTCTTTTCCAGGTTAACTAACAACATCCTCATTATTATGATTACTAATACCGTTGTTATCATCGCTCTTTGATTACATACCTCCTAATTGGGGAAACGTGACACTATAACAAGCACTCTCTCTGCCTTTTCTTAGATAACAGTGGAAGCAAAAACAACCACTTCTTGTTAATAATAATACCCGCTTCAGCATCAGCAGCATCGCAATTCACAGTCCAACAGAAATAGCAATATTCAATGTGTTTATCATTTATAGCAAAAAATGATTCAAATTTCACAAGATATTTCATTTCATGTTCCTTCCTATTCAAAACAATGCGTACTTTTGTACATAACATCTAAAATGATTTCCGGTTTGAAAATGACATTTTGTCATCAACTGCCTTTTTTCTCTTTGTTGTTGGCTCTAAAGTATGTGTTTGACCCGTTTAGTGCAAGTAGAAGTAGTAAATTGGCATGACAAAGTTATTTGGCATGAACCTAAATAGCGATTCAAGATGGAAAACAGGAAAGAAGAAGGTCTCACTTTTTTCTCTCGTTTATATAGCCAACGGCTCCTCTACATCTTATATTCCAGCAACATCTAACCATCCATCCGTCCTCCTATTCCATTCTCCTTCCTATGGTGAAATTGGTAAAAAAAATCTTTTTTTCTTTCTCTTCTTAACCGAACAATTTAAACAACAAAAAAATGGGAGCGAGCGGGTATATATAAACATTTAAGAAGAAAAGACGAACAGCAGGAACAAGAACCATTTTTGAAGAAAACGGATGAATTGCCAAATATATAGTTGTAAAACATGACATGACAGTAACTAAACGTAAAGCTTACTCTTTCTTTCTCTTTCTCTCTATCGTCTAGGAAAAAACAGAAAGAAAGAGAGCGAAAGCAGAATATCATGTGTATAGTAATAGAAAGGCTAGCAAAAACACTACCACCAACAACCACAGAAGATAAGTGCGCTCTCACTCTCCGGCTATGTTTGTAAACGCCAAACAATATAATAATAATCATCAACGCATCCATAGAAAAGAGGTTGTGGCACCGCCAGCAGCAGCAGTACAGACTTTTTATACTTCATTCTCTTTCTCCGCTAACGCTTTTCTCTCTCTCTTTCTTCTTTACACTTTCTCCTTTTTTATACATAATACATATTATTATTATGTGTCTTATCTGTCTTTCTCCTTTCGGGTATTGTTGCTGACTGAGCTCTCTCTTCTCCCTCTCCCTACATAAGTAATAGTTTGATAGTGTGAGAGAGACCTAAAGGTGGCATGTCGTGTGTTATTATATTATTATTATCGTCATCGCCACCATCATTGTCTGTTGTTGGTGTGGTGGATGTGTGTGCCGTGTGCCATCGCATCGTCTCCTCCACTACTACAATCATTCTCATCATCATCGCACGATACTCCGTGAATACAATACATACATTACTGTCTTTTCTTTGACTTTTTGAAACAGAGAAAAACGGAATGGAAAATGGATAACTGACGATGATGAGAGAGAATTAGAGAAAGAAATGCTAGCGTAGTAGTGGAATAGTCTTTTAGTATGCGGCTACGTTGTTGAAGGCAAAAGAGGTCCCTCAACTCAACTCACAACAACACAAACCTCCATTTCCATCTATTATTGCTCGTTGACGCTGGCTTTTCTTTTTGTGTGTGTATTTTGTACTTTATAGAATATCAGCATTATCATCATACTCAATGCAATCATGTTATATTTGTTAGTGATGAAAACGACGAAGATGAAGCGAGTGAAAAGCACACAACAATATACAAACTCCTATCATTACTACTACTTGCTATTAGTTACTTACTTACTACTACAGACTTTCACTTCTTCTTTTTTGATTCCTGAATCCTCAAAGAAGAAAAAATTGCTACGTTTGCTTTTGTGATGAGATGGTGTTATTATTACTACTACTGCTGCTGCTGCTTTGGCTTCTGTCGTTGTTGCTAGAGAAAGTCATATTTTTATGTAAGAAGAACGGAGAACGAGAACAGTTTAGACGAGACTTGCGGTAAGATGAGGCGGCGTTGGTAGTGGTGGTGATGTTGGCGGCGGGGAAAGTCATTCATGACATGACACAATGATTATTATTATAATGAAGATTCCTATTACACCCTAAAGCGTCTTTCTTTTGCTTAGCTTACTTCAGCAGAAAAAAGGAAAGAAAAACATTATCTACGCTGCGGTGCATTTTGTTCTGAAAAAGGGGGGAAATGAGAGAGGAAGATGAAAAGGCCACCATATCTTTAAAACTTTTCTTTAGACCATTCCTTGCAAAAATGGAAATTGTGGTGAAAAGTCAGTGGAGGAAAAGCAGCGAAAAGCATCCACCCAACCTGTGTTACGTGTACTATGCCGCTACAAAATTCCAATCCAATTATTAGAACTTGTGAGTTGGTCGTCGTTATTCAAAATAAAAATTTCACTTTTTTCTCTCTCGTGAAGGGAAACGTTTTTAATGGTGTGACGACGAACAACTCAGCAGCAGTAGAACCTAGCAAGCGTAAGCTTCCTTTTGTACCTGTTCTCTTTCTTTCTCATCTTGAAATCAATTTCTCAACAAACTAGACTAATAAAGAAAGGAAACTGTGTTGCGGACTTGACAGCACATGGCAGGCTGTAGGTATAGTTATTATATAAGAATACTAAAGACTGAATGACAATTAAATATCATTACGAGCAGGGAGCTCACTCACTCTTTCCCACCAATTCCAAGGAAAATCCTTATGAGCAAAACCTCTACCTTTCTTTATTTTACTGATTTTTATCAGAAAAGCAAATCTTAAACAGAAAATTCTAAAGAAAAATAACATAACTGGAAAGGTAGTAGTAGAAAGAAGAAACTTTTGTGCAAATAATGCTTATTATTATATTATGTAGGTTTCGGTTTCTGGTTTAGCTGACTGACTTTTACAAGAAAAGAAGAATAGTAATATAGACATAGCTATTACTACATTTTACATTCAACATAACTACGTTTAGAAGAAAACTTTTTTTCGCCAAGGGAATCTTTGTATTATGAATCTTCTTCCATGCATCTCTAGCTATCTACATGGTTTAATTAAATATAACTTGGGATTTTAAGAAAAACGTGTATCTTTTCCCTTCCCTTTCCCTAACCAATAACTATCTGCACGGGAACAAAACTTTTCTTTGCTTGAGATATGAATTAGACTTGTAACGTAACAGCTACAAAGATGTTGATGATGATGATAAGAAACCATTCTTTGCTCGGAAAGAAAAAGGAATACATATATTTCGAAGCAAAAATGTGTAGACTTTCGCTAATCTTGCTTTATTCATGGAAAATGAATTTAGACGGCTCATAACGGCAACAATGGGGAGTTTAATTATTTGCATGTGATGGTGTAACATGTATAATTCCGAGAACGGTATATTCTGTAGCGAGTGACAGTATAAGATGAAGAATATTTTTATAAAACAAAATAATAGTGAAGAAAAATTCGTTGAAGCTTTAATAAAAAGCAGCAAAAGAAGAAGGGTGTATACTTAAGATTAGTGGTTAAAGCACAGTGGACATTATAATCTAGAATGGAAGAAGAAATAACAATATTACTTTATTTTTACTATCCAAAATACATAATAATATAAGTACAAAATGAACTAAGACAGAGCACCAGCAAAGTGGAAGTCTTCAATTTCCCTTAACTGTTATGTTATGTGTAAGTAGTAGTATAACTAAATATGTATGGATGAATGAATCTTATATGAATTTTTGGAATAAAAAATGTATGCTGTGTTGGTACATATGTATGTACATATTTGAACCTGTTCAACTGTTCCCCGCTCCCTCCTTCCCTCCCCCGTCTTAATCTGTTCTGCTCATCTCTTTCCATTTATGTAAGCATTATTTTATAATCTTAATTCCATCTTGGAAGCAAAAACTCTCTGTCTCACTTCATTTAAGCTATAATGCATACCTTTCCTCTTTCCTTTCCGTGAAGCAGAAGTATTTAGGGAATGAAGAAGGCAAAGGGAAAGGAAATGCGGTGGTCCGCGTTTCAGGTCTCTCTTCAGCAGCAGCAGCAACAGCAGAGACAACTTTTTTAACAAAAAAAAGAAAGTGAGTTATTATGATCTACGAAAAAAGTGAGTCAAAGAAACGAAAGAGAATATTTTTATAGCCTTAGCCAAAGAGAGAGCTTTTTTTCTCTGGAAAACTTAGTAGTATTCTCCAATTTTTCCTGAGGGGAAATAAAGGATCACCACCACAAGCATCTTTCTTTCTTACATGAGAGGAGAGAAAGGGAGCACAGAGTGGAAAGAGTTGAAGGTCTTTGTAGTGTAGTAGCAGTCGTTTTCGTCGTTTTCGTCTTCTTCTTCTTTGTACAGAACGCTAAGCGCTAAGCAAGTTGCATTAATATCATCATCGTCTTCATCATTATCATCCTCATCATTTTGTTAGCGTTTTAGTTTTTAGGACAGCAACAGAAAATATATGGGGAATCTTTATTAGAACTCAGAGAAATGAACTTTTCTCCGTTGGTATTTGTAAAAAAGAAAGTTTGTTTTTTCCTCTCTCTCTCTCTCTCTCTTTCTCTCTCTCTACTCTTCGTCGTCGTCTACCATACAACCCTTCTGAGGTTGGAAATAAGAAGAAATGATTTTTTCTTTCTTCCTTTTTTCTCCATTTGCTCCGACGATAAAAGTTGGCAAATTTCGGATGTTATTATGTTACCTTTCCTCTTTTTCTCACTCTTACCCTGAACTTAACTCAACTATAAAGTCCCACAACGCTTCTCACCAGTTCAATTGAAGAATCACCTTGCTCGCTCCGACTATGTGCCCCTCCTACCCTTTAAAGAATTTTTCTAATTAGCTCTATCTGTTTTGCCACGGAATTCCCATGCCCTGAATGAATCGCATGCCATTCCATGAAATAACTGAAAGTTTCATTCTTTCTTCTTCTGCGTAGAAAAGTTTCTCTCTCACACAGATAAAAAAGAAAGTTCTCGCAAGGGGTAAAGGGAGAATTAATTTGTAGCTACTTCTCATAAATAAAATAGTTTTAAAGGAAAGAAGAAGAGTGAAATCTGTTCCCACCTCTTCTGCTGCTTCCCTCTCCTCTCCACTGAATTACAAAATTTCTTTGTTTTTTAAGTCATCCCAAATTTAGTTCACCATCCATCATGAAGTTGTTAGACATTCATAGAGATTTACGGAAATTAACTTTCTCATCCAAAAACTGTTTCTGACCGAAATCATCATCAGTTATAATATGAAATGAAAGAAAGCTTACCACGATCATCATCTTTTAAAATTTTATGGGAAGGAAGAAACTTCTTTTAGATATCCTCAGTACAGAAAAAACAAATTATGAAATCAACTCCATTGAATCTTATGTAACTTTCTTTGCAAAATTGGCATTTTATTCTTCTCTCTTCATCACACAATTCACATTGAAATTCATCACACATTTTAAAAATCATACCAAGTTTGACCGCAGTTAAAGTACGCAGTTAAACGTTAAAAACTAGGTAATTCAATACAGCAAAAGGTACCAAATTAATTAAACTTACAATCTGATTCTTGCGACATTGTGACTAAAATACAAACCACAGAAACACCATTAATAAATACCATTCAAACGTCACACTTCGTTGCACCTTAACTGAAGAAAAGACATCTTACTTTTACTTATTAAATTAAAAAATTAATCCTAAACCTGAATAAGTATCAAGTTATTAATGAGTAAACAATTACACACTCATAAATAACCATATTCGTATTAAGTTGACACAGTTCGTTAAAGCAGCGATCTAAGAGCAAGTTTGTTAGTCGTTACACTAAACACGGATAAAATTATATTTTGGCTAGTTCAATGAAACCTTGAACTTTAGTATTATAAAAAAGAAATTGTAAAATAAATTACAATAGATACGAAAGGCACTGATTTGTCCCTTGACACGCCATGAATCATGATCAATTCTCTTTGTCGCTGTCATTTTTTAGATCAGTCGGTACTTCATTTTCAGCATCTTCTCCAGATTCATTCGCTTCACTTCCTTCAGCAGATTCGTCTTCCTCGAAGGTCTCATCAATATCTTCCATATCATGAACAGGTGGGCCACATCTATTACAGCCTGAAGTTCTCGGTGACATCTCTAACTTTACCAATGAGAGTCGACGCCGGTTTACATTCTCTTCCATTACACGAGTATCTTGCAGCCGGGTTCTGAATTTGCAAACAAATCAGACAATTGCAATTGGAGAAATTGACATTTAAGCTATTGATTTATTATGAGAAAATGGAGGGTGGACATGAAATCTTTGAAAAAAACATTACCTCCACATTTTTCGTTCTTCGGCCAGAGCCTTCATTGCTTCCTGAAGAATCCTTTCCTTTTCGGCTGCAGCTTCGACTAACATTTGTCTCAATTGGGCATTTTCATATTCCAATCGTTTGAGCCTCTGCAGCATTGTCTTTGGTGCGATAACTGTTTCCACTTGATATTCATCAGCGTCGCTGTCGGTTTCTGTTGTGCTTGGGGATGTAGAAATTGCGCTTTGTTGTTTTCTGCTGTTTTTGCCAGGTGTTTTCCTGGGTGGCAAAGGAGGCTTCCCTGTTATTGGCTTTGTACCCAAATAACTAGGATGAGCATTACTATAAGGGACGGCTTGTACATTCAGGTCTAATGGTCGGAAGACAATCACCTGCAGAAAAGTAAATAAGTTAATGATTAATGATCATTGATGATTGATAATTTAAAAATGTTTATTTTGATTCTGTACACGATGCAGCCTGATTAATTAATTAATTAACGCACATTGCTAGCTATAGCAGAGTTCTGCAGGACCTGCAGGTTTGAATCCGCAACAATAGGATCGGGGTTAACATTTACAACCATGCAAATGTGCGTAGCAGAAGTAAAATAACTTTTAAAAATGTGGGTTAATTTACTCTCCC
>JAHZNJ010001893.1:0-10299 GCA_027744475.1 Lepidocyrtus cf. sotoi NNG-2020 | reverse complement strand
TTAAAAGCTTAAAATAAATATTACATCATCTAGTTTTTTTTAGAGAACTGCATGTATATGCATGTACTGCGTACTTTACAATGCATGCACCCTTCCTCTTATCCAATGTTTACTCTTATCCTCTTTCCTCTTAACTACTTAATGTTTTTTCAGAGAAGCCCCTTTCTTGTAATTAATGAGATCTGCTTAATTATAATCCTTTAGTTTGTCATCTCCACAGGTGGTAAAATCATCGACAAATTAATCGGACTCTTTGAAA
Organism: Lepidocyrtus cf. sotoi NNG-2020; assembly: GCA_027744475.1. Classification (NCBI taxonomy): domain Eukaryota; kingdom Metazoa; phylum Arthropoda; class Collembola; order Entomobryomorpha; family Entomobryidae; genus Lepidocyrtus; species Lepidocyrtus cf. sotoi NNG-2020. The sequence goes on along the minus strand of JAHZNJ010001893.1, from coordinate 10,040 downwards.
AATGTAACAAAAATATTTATTACCAAAGAAAGGGTAGATTTGTGGTTGAGTTATAAAAACAAAATCGTGAGAACGCTCATCATTTAAATATGGAATTACTGCTGCTAGTGCTAACTGCCAACTCGTCTCACAAAAGATAAAAATTGGGTACTTTGTTTTGTTTCTGGGTATCACTACGTGTACGTGACTGTAGCTGTAGACGTGACTTTATGCAAATATTTTTGTGTATTTTTATCCAACTCTGGAAAGTGGTGACCAGCGAACGACAACACAAACTTTTGCATATTATTATCTATTTTAAATATTCACATAATAACCTTACTACTAATCCTTTAACTTGTCTTTAACTGGCATGGCGGTTTAAAAGTTCGTATTATATAAAGGCAGGTCAGCACAGCAATAATAAAAAGCTCGTCAAAAAGAGATTATTTTCGGTAGAGAAAGAGAAGTTTGCTTTCCCACGTAATAATTTTTGCAATTAGAACTCGCCCTTTTGCACTCATCAACCCATTTTGTTTGGTGTTTTCAAATAAAAATTCCTCTATAACAATAACATTATGTTTTTGTGTTAAATCAATGTGTACATTTGAACTTCGTAGTTCGTAAGGTACAAAATTCTACGCATAATATTTGTGTTAGAGATGACACAACACAACGGGTGAAATCAGTTATGTTGCAGGAAGCTGATGAAAAGGAGGGATTTGCTTAAAACTTTCTTTCCTCTTTGAATTTGCTTTGTGTGTTGTTTCTTTCAGAGTTTATATTTGCAGTTTAATACTTTACACTTTTGTACAAAGCAAAGTGGGGTTTGTAGTATTATTTTTCCAATAACACGATGATGACAAAACATAGTCATAAACATGTTTGTATTTACTGCTATCCATAATTTTATCACCATGTATAATGCGTTATCTAATGTTTGCCCTTGTAATCTCACACCAATATGCAATATTACGAGAGAATTCATCATGTACGAAGTTTACCTGAGCCTTCTTCGAAAATATTGTAAGACTGGATTGAAGTTTGGATACGATCGAACCCAGTGTCACGTAGATTTGGACTGGGTGTGATGATGATTGGAATTATATGACAAAATAACATCTTTATCGCCATCGCTCTATTGTGGGAGTAGAGATTCATACCGAATTTTATTATATAATTTTCTGTACTCACTCTAACCACAATGACATCCTTCTTATCTTTAATTATTATCTTTATCTTTATTACACTGGTTACTCTAGCCAAAGAGCATTATTATGGAACACTATGGGTTGTCTTGTTTCTTCACACCGTAGACAAAATATGAAATACTAATATGTGTTATGTTGCTGTTGCTTAAGATATTCTGTTTGCCTTTGGATTTTAGAAAAATAAGTCGTCTGTCTTTCTCTCTCTGTAGTCTTTGTTAAAGTAAACTCGGCGTTATTCTCTTGTCCTGTCAGATCATCATTATTACTAAGCTAATCATATCATCCTTGCATTATTACCCATTATGCAAAGCTCTATTAAGAAGCATGGCAGGAGGGCTAATGTAAATCTTAAAGCAAAAGCAAGTGGTGATAAAACAAAAATGGGAAAACGAAAGAAAATCTTAACTGAAAATGAAAATGGAGAAGGTAAATCAAATTACCTTTGGCAATGTTTGAGGAATTACCAGTCGAAGTCTGAAATTTAGTACGCCTTCATTTATTTTACACAGGTGAGTATTAAAACAGGTAAGTACGGAAGGAAGGTGAAGAAATGTGAGCTAAATGACACACGATATAAGATTCCAATTTCAATCCATCACATTTCCGTGCAGACATACTCAAACGCGAGGAAAAGTACACAGGTAAATATTTTGAGTAGGTGAGCAAGCTTGAGTTGAATTGCTTAAAAGTTTACTGCAGCAGTGGATGGTAGTGAAAACCTAATAACAACAACGAAGCATATTTCACTGTAACATTGGAATTTTCATACAAAAAACAGAAAACATGGAAAAGTTTGCTTTGTCAAGTAAGAGAGTAATGGTACTGGTTCAATTTATGTATGAGTAGAGCTAAATGTTTGAATTGAATGGGGTATGATGGTATCATAGGGTAAAATGTGTGCACCGTGCACTTGCAGCAAGGTAGCATAGCATAACCCATAAACGCAATCAAAAAAGTTTTATTATTTACTTACAGGTAAAAGTCATGAGCTCTAGTATAGTAGTAGCCTTCCATCATTCATTTCTACTATAAATCCAAATGAACCACGCCAAATCACAATTCCTGTAACAACGAAAATATTGGAGCTGAACAAATAATTAGGCACCCAAGCAAGCAATAATGATGATGGAGTGCTGCCGCTGTAATAAATGATATTTAGGATGGATGGATATAGCTTTAGAAACGGTTAATAATGATGATATTATGACTGGCTGGGCTCCTTTTACAGGAAGGAAAGAAGAAGTGTGTGAGACTTTAAAAGAAAAAAAGGGACATTTTCCCTTAAAATGTTTTTTTCTCAGTTTTTCTTCAGCAATGCTAGTTAGTACACCAGTTCACGTACAATCAACAAGTTTTCTTGAAGAGGTTCATCGATTTACCTGCTGCAGTTGCAATGCTGTTTAAAGTCTGGTCATCAGAAAGTGTTTTTGTTAAACTCAATATTTAGCTTGAGGTAAATCGCCTAGTCACCCTTTACCTATCGAATCATACCATTACAAATTTCGAGAAACTAATGGCGGGAGGGATGATCTAATCTACACAAAAGATGTCAACTTTTGTAAGTACACTGCACTGCATCTGCGTCTGCGTCCGTCCCTGGAAAAGAGTTTTTTACGTTGACTTTTTTGTGTATTTTTAATTTTAACTGGTTAGAAACTTTCAATAGGGAAATTCCGTAAGTAATTTTTTTATTTAGGTATTTATTTTGACGATTCTTAATAAAATTAGGACAATGGCAGAGGAAATATAAATTACGAATAGATATTGAATAGGCGTTAATTCATTTCCAACGAAGACAATTAAAAGAAACTTTAATGAATGAAATTATCTGCTTACATCATCACAAGCCATTCATACATTCATTCATTAAAACCGGAGGGGAAGAAGACAGTCAAAAACAGAAATTTGCAATTATTGGCATTCATTTAATAAAATGACCTGACGATGATAGTGATGATGATGGTTTTGATTGAGAAACATGTTTATGGTTCAATAGAGAGAAACTTGCCGTCGCATAATGTTACGTACATACGACGACGACGAGCTGTTACTTACTGTCGCCTTCATCTTAATCCATTCGCGATCATGATTATAATAAAATTAATTCCTTTTTTCTTGCGAAAGAAATTTCTCGCACTCAATTTATTATTTTTAATTAATGCTACTACGCTCTGCTCTTTTTATCGATCTGCGTTGCTAATAATAATCAGTGGCTCCATATTAGCTTTAATCGCTCTTTGCAAAAAAAAACTTCATCATAATTTATAATTGGGAGAGGAGCGAAATTACATGAATTGAGTGTGATGTGTGATGTGGTGAGAGAACGTGTGAGAAAACATCATGAAATGAAATATTATCAACAAGCAATCCTGTCATGAGGATGATCGAAGTGGAGACGACGACGGCTGATAGAGAGAGAGGAGACAGTAAGCAATTCAAATTGAAGGAACTGTTTTTAATTACACGTTAATTATCAATTTAGTTATCGTCATCATAAACCATAGCTAGCACAGAGTAGAGAGTAGAAGGACGTCGTCTTTTATTGATTAAAAAAGTGGACTTTTAGATCTAAAATGAAAGTCGCCAATCTGCTCAAACCATCATCATCGTAATTTTTTCTCTCTCTGGTTTTGAGAGAACTCTCTGGCTGACGACCATCAATCAACAGCTGAAACCGAGGCAATGACAGAAGTTACAAGAGGACTACCAGTGTTTACCAATCATCATCGGCATCTCCTCTCAATCTCTTTCTCCTCATGTGAGTGAACATTTTTATTGCGGACGCATCATCATCATCATCATCATCATCCACATTAGAAAAAATAGAAAGAGACAACAGAAGATAAAATTTGTTGCCATCCTGTCCGCCTCCTCCACAAATTTGAGCTCCTACTCTACTCGTCATTTAAGTATAGCCTTCTACTCTACGAACTCACGTTAGTTTACGTTAACTTTACTATGAAAAGAGAAAGAACTTTACTTTTTTTCACAATAAATATATTTGTTTTTGTGCTCGAATAAGCTCACACGATTATATTGCGGACGGACGGCAAGACGGGCTCATATTTTAGTAAGCTTGCTTGTAAGTTGGATGTAAGGTGGTGGTGGTGGAGCACACACACAAACTCTCTCTCTATCTCAAAGAGACAACATATGTGGCGTCACCATCATCATCACCGTCTGCCTTGCGTCGTTGTTGTTGTTACTGGCACTGGCGTTAATACAAACTTTTAGTGTTCCTCTCACTGACTCCGAGAATGTATTGAATTGATTCTCTCTTTCTCTGTATAGCTTTTTAAAGGAATTTGTTCATGCGTGACCACACTACACCACATGTAAACTTGTAGTGGTATGAGTTGTAATTGTAAATAGTAAAAGATGATAATCATCAACATCATCATTATCATTCATGGCATGGTCATGGCAGAAAAGACGCTTTTTATTGCAATTAATTGAGTCGAGTCTATAAATACTCGCATTTACATTTTTACATTCGCATTCGCATTACTATTTCGAGCTGTTGAATGGGATAGGTCAATGATACGCATTTCGCTCAAAGAGAAAAAAGACTGGCAGAAGAGATGAGAGAGCATCAGCAGCAGATCAGCAAATCAAGCAAGGTCAATCCACAAAAGACACTGCAGCAGCAGTTGACAAACTCTTCTCAGCTTTGACATGACTATGACATAAATCATTGACTGGTTGGAGCCTGGCTCTGACATGAGACTGGCTACAACTCATCCCGTCGTCGGTCGGCGTCGTCGCCGTTAATGAAGTTTGTGAGAACAATTTGCAAAAATAAAAGAATCGACTTGACGTAAACTTTTTTATTTTCATTAAGTCAGTTATGCGATGTATGGGGGACATTGCTTCCGCAAAATTAAATTATTAATTTAGTTACCTACATAGACTACAAATTTCGTTTAATATGGTCAGCACTTGCTAGCGTTTTTAAAGAAATTTATTTTGAGCGTTTAATTAAATAAAAAATTTACCTGTGGGACAACTTAAAAAAGAAAACTTTTTTTTAGCCTATTTTAAAATAATATTTATCAATAACACCATCTTTCTCACCCACGTTTCTCAACAAAGGCCAACAAAACACTTTTATTATTATCTTCTCTGAATCCGTTTGCCTCCTTTTTGCCTTAAGATTTTAAGAGTGTGCCTTTGTTGTAATAGCATTTTATATTTCTTATGTATAAAAATCATCCTGTGACAATTTTGTCATTGCTTTTGCTGTGGAGGAATAAATACAATGCATGCTACGTGCTATTATAATATGGCAATGGCAATCAAAGCGATGATGATGGGATTTGGATAAGAAGTAAGAAGGAACAGCAGAAAAATGAGTTGAGTGAGATTGAGCGTTGAGATTGAGAAGATGTGTGAGTGAGCGAGCGAGCGAGAGGAAAAAAGGAGTCTAAAGACAAGTGTCAATTTGGAAGGCGCCACAGAGAAAGAAATAGATAATTTGTCACTTTGTGGGAAGCAGCAGCAACAGCAGCAGAGACTCATCTTTACAAACAAATAATAAACGCTTACAATAATACAAAGGGAGAGCGAGAACAACACAAGAAGACAAGACTATTACTATTACTACTGGCTCTCTTATGTACTATAAACTCTTCTCATCAAAACTGAACACCATCATCATGATGATCATCATCAGCGACAACATCAATGGCAACAGAACAACAAACAACAACAAAAACAGCATTGCATTAAACATCAACTAACTTCTTCATACTCACAATCACAATCTCACAGAAACACATGCGGAGGAGAAGAACTTTTATAAGTTTATAGAAAGAGAGAAAAAAGCTCTTTTGCCACAGAGAAGAGAACTTTGACTACAGAGATGTGTTTCTCTCGCTCACTCTTTCCATTTTTGAGCGAGGTTACATGTACATACATTTTATGAGTGGAGCAGCAAAAGAAGAGGTAGAGAGTCGAGTGGATTCAGAGAGTGCGAGTGGATGGATGTTAGGTTTGCTGTATGAATGCACAAAATTTACAATCACTTCTACAACTCCACTCATTTCTTGAGGAGAGCTCGTACCGTGATGTTTGTCGGTGGTGCTCCGCTTTTTTTGTAATTCTCTTGTAGAAAATCTAAAAAGAAAAGTAAAGTTTCGTTTATACGTAAGTTGTTGAGTGTGAGGGAGGAAGAAAAAGTTGAGTTGAGCTAAACTGAGATTAATAAAGGAACTGACAAAATCCTCGTGTCATCATCTTATCCGTCCCTCTCTTTTCTGTTTACTAAACAATTAACAAGAAACACCGTTTTTCTTATAAAGAAACCCGACGGATTTCTCTTGTATTGTAACAGTAATAAAAAAGTGTCTCTTTTTGTAATGTTCCTGAGCGCTGTAATTCCATAAAGTTGATTGAAAGAAACAAAACCGAGGAAGAAAAAGATTTGAAGAAAGACACACGCATGTTCGTACACACTATTCCCATTTAGTTATCGTACATATCGAGAATAAAAAAGTCTCGTTCATTTTAAAAGAAAATCAAGTGTCGGCTTCTAAAATAAAGTACTCCAAGTTGAAAAAGCGAAGACTTTTTTTAGCTTAAAGGATTGTACGAGCAGCAGCAGCGGAGATAATATCTAAAATATTAAACGAGTGAACATAAACTTCCTTTCAAATGGTGATAAGGAGGAGAAGCAAGCAATAATAATAATAAGCGAGGAGAGACATCATCAACAGCCCAAAAAGATCTTTTTAGGCAGGAGAGAGATCAGAAGATATTCATATTATTTTATCCCATGTTTTTGGACAAAAGTGATTATTTTTTGGTGGTGTGGTGGTGGCAATGGCTTTTCTACTGCTTCTACAATCCTCATGAAGAAATATAAAGTTTATCATCATCATCATCATCAATGCAACCACCTACCTCCTCCTCCTCTTCTAAGATCATCTCTCATCCTCAATCTTTTTTAGGAAGAAGAAGGAGTTAAGAGAGAGAGAAAAAAAGTAAAAATTTTCTGTGTTTTTCTTCTTCAACAAGCCAAAAGTTAGTTTCCTCACTGACGAGAAGAGCTGAGCTAACAAAGCAACAACGCAGCTTAACATCGCATCACACAGAATAAAATAAAAAAAAAGAACTATCAAAAAGGAATTGAAAAAGGAACCAGAAGAAGTGGAGGATATTTTACATGAACTTATTTGCTATAAAGCCAAAAAAAATCTGCTGTTGTTGTGGCCCTATACTATCATGAATGATCGTCGTCGTCACTCACGCCACAGCCACATAGTCTTCTTCCTTCTCAAATCTCAAATCCTAACATCGTCATCATCATCGTGATCTTTTTCATGTCACGGAATAACTGTTTGCACATTTAAATTTTGATTGTGGTGGTGGCTGTTGCGTTGTTTGTTGTTTTGGTGGGTACATGAGAGAGAGAGAGAGAGAGAAGATTTGTTGGATGTGGAGTTTTGTTCGTTGCCTAAATTGCATGCTGCTGAACCTTACGTAGTTGCAGTAGTAGCCCCTCCACCGCAACAAGTAATAATAATAATAATAAAAGAAAGAAAAGGAGGATATACCGAGAAGATTCTCTGTAATAATAAGTAAATTCTGAACACTTTTATAGTAATATTTTTTTCGAGGAGAGTGTTTCGCGTTCCGATTTTTGGTGCTATCATTCGTTCGTTCGTTGCATATCAGTTGAAAACAAGAAGCACCGGCAACAGTAGTTGCATTGCAACAGCAGCCGCAGAAGGAGCGACAACAAGAATAAATAATAATAAATACCGTATTATTGTTGTTTTTGTTGTTTCGAGAATAGGATTGAATGTTGGATCTGTTTTGGCAGGTGAGTATATAATAATAATAATTGAATACATATAATAAAAGGAAGTTTAAAAGTAAGCCTATATCTGGATGCACTACTGTAGTATATAATCGTATAGATAAAGATAAAGCTAATGTGAAGGTGGAGTTGTTGTGATGATGCGATCGGGATAAAAGCGCAACAGAATTGGATCAGTAAGCTTTATTGCTATAGCTGACGAAATGACGGGCGGACGATTGTCTTTTTCCTTTACATAAAAACGATCAAGCGTATAGCAAGCAGCAAGTGACATTAATAAAATTATGTTACAGACAGGGCAATGCATAGTTGTTTAGGTATGTTAGAAAGGAACCTTTTTGGGAGATGCCTAATTATAAAATGAGATTTATTAAAAGGCACGTGGAATACTTCCGTCTTCTTCCCTACTTTTGATTTTGACATATATTTGCTTATTAACCGTATTTAATTTGTGAAGTTATTCTCTGTAGCTACTTACTATAAACAGAACATTTCTGCTTTTTATTTGTTCTTTAAGCGGAGTCATTTACAACTTCATTTATTTAAGAATCCTTCTTTGACTGGTCGTCTAATTATCCATTAGATCAATTTTCCTTTTTTCTTCTTTTTACTTATATGAGCAAATTCATTTAATGAAAAGCAAAGAAGGTTTAAGACACATGTTTGTAGATCATTGTCTTTTTAGCAAAGCAAAGTTTTATTTAGAGCCACCCAAACCGAACTGGGTCTGAAGAAGTAACTTATTAAACTAAACTAGAAGAAGAAGAAATAGTAGTTGTGGGGTGAGGAGAGGAGAGGGAGAAAGGATTGTTGTAAAGAGGGTAGATAGACGCACACACTATAATTATTATTGGGCCGACGGAGAAGCAGCATAAATTGAGAAAGAAGAAAAAAAATTCCTATTGAAGTTCAGCTATTAAGCAGCAGTAGCAAATAAAAATATTACTTCATAAGAGATATTTTTTTCACTTTCTTGATGGAGTTTGCCGGGTAACTAACTACGCACACACACACACACACACCGCACACAGCAACATAGATTTCAAGTTATCTTTTTCAACAGAATGCTTCCTCCATCCATCATACAAACAGCAAAGGTACCTGCTCCTCACAGATGGATAAGAATTGGTATTTAGTATGCGAAGGGATTGAAAGAAAAGTGAATGGCATGTGGAATGTCGATAATCACATGTTTGGTCGGAGGAGAATGATTGAATGAATTAAAAAAATAAAGAACAATCTCTTCTACACTACTCAATTTAATCATCATCGTCAGAGATTCCTCTGTACACACTGCAAAATTTGGCTTGCAAAAAATTGATCTGGCTGTATTTGCATAAAACATCATCATCATCAAATCTATTGTTGTGAATATATATTCCCTAAAAGCCATTTGAGCATCTTACAAAAGCGAAAAAACAATGCCATGTAAAACCTAACATCATCATACAAAATCATCATCATCATCATGATCACAAGCAGCGATCTAAACGTACGTATCCAATTTCGACGAGACAACTTCCGCAATTCTATTAATCTCTGTCCATAGTATGCAAAATAGAAGGGGTGACCAGAAGAATCTTACCAACAACAAGTTGGAGTTGGGGTTTATCGATCGTTTCTATTAAAGCGATGAGATATAGAGAGAGAGAGAGATAGATATGCGATGGAGTGTCAAGGTATAAAAGTTTTTTATCAAATGAAGGACAAAAAAGATTGGCACATGCATGGACAAGTCTCATCAACAATTTCGTGAGATTGCTGTCCTAGTCTAGTCTAAATTTGTTGTTGGTGCCACTCTTTCATAGTTCTCGCTGTAAGGTTTACCCTGCACTTGGACAACCCTCTTCTTGTTGTTCATTTTATTTTTTTACAATGCTTATTTAGAAACTGTTTGTTGTAAAGTTGGGTGCAAATCTGATAAGTCAAGACAGTTTATGAAAAAAAACACAGTTCAAATCGCGTTACTGTTACAATGTAAGGAGCCCAATTAAGTTCATTTTGTACTAGGAAATGGCATCAAGAGAGAC
>JAHZNJ010001892.1:0-10592 GCA_027744475.1 Lepidocyrtus cf. sotoi NNG-2020 | reverse complement strand
TTTGCTCTTTTGATTTCTCAATTTCTGACCAATTCTTTGGTCAGGAATAATGAGAAATCATATTTTTTTCACTGGCTTTTAAAAATTAAAAATACTTTCGTATTTCTAACCAGTAAAATGGTTAGAAATCATATTTTCCCGAGCTCATTAAGAAAATTAAAAATACTTTCGTATTTCTAACCAGTAAAATGGTTAGAAATCATATACTCCCTACCTCATTAATAAAATTAAAAATACTTTCGTATTTCTAACCAGTAAAATGGTTAGAAATCATATTTTCCCTAGCTCATTCAAAATTAAAAATACTTTTTGTATTTCTGACCACTTCAATGGTCAGAAACACTTTCAATATCTTCCCCTTTTGGGAGTTTCATCATGCCATTCTGCACGTATCTACGCAAAATCACAAAACAGATTATCCTCATCTGCACGTTCGCACGCAAACAAAATGTGTGCAGTGTGTAAATAAATGCATACCATATCTCCAATTAAAGCACATATAAAATCCTTATTTGTTTGCTACTCGAAACTTCTATAGCGTTGCATTGAACAATGCATTCTGTGTAATGGGTACTTACATTACCCCTTTCAGATTACACACACTCAACTCATCACTATCATCATCACAAGCTGAGGAGGCAAAAGCAAACCATTTACTTTTTGTTATTCAGCAACAGAATAACAACAACAGTTTCTTTCACTAGCTTTTTAAAAATACTCTTCTCCAGCATTTTCAAAATTGGAAATTTGATCAATTTAATATTGTTCTGTGTAATCTGTGCTACAATCATTACAACCAACAACGTATTTAAATTAAATAAACCAGTAAAAAGTGTGTACTGTAGTGTTGCGTTTGTTCAGTGCGTGAATAGGTAAGTCATTTTCAAATAAATATAAAATGATATAAGCATCATCAGTTTAATAATTAAAAAAATGTTTGATGATTATAATTATTGTTTCGTAGTTCTTCCAAACAACGATGAATCCAGCCAGGGGAAAGAAGAATTTGAAAATGAAACGGAAGGCAAAGCAGATGAAGGTCATTTCGAATAAGGCAAACCGTCTTTTCGAAGAGGAGGATGATCAAGACGAGGAAAATTCTCCGCCTCATTCTCCAACCATTAAAAGGAGAACAATTGAAGGTTAGTATTATTACAATACTACTAAAATATATATATATATAATAATAATAAAATATTGATTAAAGATCATTTACAGATCAATGCACCAATTTTAAATTTGTATATTCGTTATATTTATTCGTTATATTTAGGCGGACACATTTTGATAGTTCCGTAATTATCAGTATTGGAAAGGAGAGGGACCAGGAGACACTACTGATTCTGACGATTCGGATTTATTCGAACCAGTTCCCGTTCGTATGCCGAAACCAGGACCAAAAGGTATTTTAAAAATCTTAATTTTACGAGATAATTTACATTCATAAAAGTAAAGAATGTAAAGTAAAGTAAAAGGTTGATAAGCTAGTGAAAACAAAGGCTTATTTTTTATGTAGGTTTGAAAATGACTGTTGCTGGGGAAGGCAAGGGAAGCAACGAAGAGGGTATGAAGAGAGGAAGGAAACCCAAAGGATCTCAGCAGCAGCAGAGGAGTAAAGCCGCTGTTAGCCAACCTCTAACTCCTTCATCATCTTCAACACCCTATAGATCAGGAGACATCGAAGGTAATTTTGACCAGTGAAAATATTGACTTTTTAATTGTAGGTATAAAAACAGTTGCTGTTGGAAAAGGACAGGGAAGGAAGGAAGAAGAGACTAGAAAGACCGGAAGGAGAAGGAAGAGACCTGAAGTCAAGCAGCGTATGGGTAGGAAGACTGTTTTAGGAGCTCTTCGACTTCCATCAGCTCCTCCAATTCCACCAGCTCTTCCAGTTCCACCAGCTCTTCCACCTTCACGAGCTCCTCTACTTCCACCAGCTCTTCCAGTTCCACCAGCTCTTCCACCTTCACCACCTCATCCACCTTCACCACCTTCACCACCTCATCCACCTTCACCACCTCATCCACCTTCACAAACTCATCGACCTTCACGAGCTCATCGACCTTCACGAGCTCTTCCACCTTCTTCATCTCCTCCACCATCAACGTTTGGCCTGAAGGGACCTGAAGTCAAGCAGCGTAGTGGTAGGAACGCTGTTTCCCGAGCTCTTCCACCATCTTCATCTCCTCCACCATCAACGTTTGGCCTGAAGGGACCTGAACTCAAGAAGCGTAGGGGTAGGAACGCTGTTTCGCGAGCTCTTCCACCTTCTTCTTCTTCTACAACGTCAATGTCTGGCCCGGAAGACCTACCTCCAAACTCCCCTCCAAACTTCCTTGAAGAATATCTAGCTTTGGAAGAGGATCTTCCACGTTCTTCATCTCCTCCAGCTTCATTGTCCTCTGATGAAGAAGGCCCATTTCCAAAAGAAAATCAGCCACGAAGACGGAAATCGCCTCGGATAGCGTCTAAATCTCCTGGTAACTAAATCATTTCACTGGATTTTTTACTAACTTTACTACTATATTGTTTAAAACAACAATAATAATAAATAAAAGTGGTTTTATTACGAATTTCAGTTTCGTATGCCATGCCAGTAGATCACTTCGAATACAACGCTTCTACCCTATCCGCATCTGAAGCTGCGGCGTTGCTTGCCTTCAAAGAAGGAGATTGGAGTTCTGATTTGTATAACCAGCCAGAAAGTGAGTCTAAATATAAATATTAATAATTTTTTATTACGTATTTATATATAAAAGTTAAGAGCAACATTAACCTTTCTTTTTACACTTTCAGACATCGAATCTCCTATTTACAAAGAGTGGAAAAAAAGGGACTCTTCGGAACCTGAATTACCGGACGTCTGTGGCTGCGAAAAAATGCGCGTTGCTGGTTGTAAAGCTTCTTTCTGCCCCTTCAATTACTTGCGGTTTAAAACCAAGTACGAAGAAAATCTCCAGCCACTACTTCGAAGTGGAGTTGGATTCGGTGTCTTTTGTAATATAGACATTCCAGCGAACGCTTATATAATGCGATACACCGGGGTAGTTCGTGAAAAGCAAGAATTCGATAAAATTGCGAATCGGACGTATTGGAAGTTACCAAACCAGTATGGCAACGATTTAGTGAGTGAAAGCGCTACTATCGATGCTCACGGCCATTCCAATCGATCACGCTACATCAACAATTCTTGCTGCCCAAACCTGAAGTGTTGGGAAGGAACGTTGGATGGGAAGCCAGTATTGTACCTGACATCGGAAATAGCAATCCCTGCAAAAACGGAACTTACCTATTTATACTGTACTCCTGAAAATCTGAAGTATTTCTTCAAGGTATTTTTCACTAGATCATAAAAACTTTTTTATATTAAAATATTATTTTTAAATAATCAATTATTTGACTATAATTAAAGTATTTAATTAACTCGTGAAATGTTTATCCTTCTCAGGAATGCAAGTGCAAATATGTGGATTGTCACTTGAAACCTGGCTGGAAGAAAAGGGAAGAGGAAGCAAAGAAGAAGGAAAAAGAAAGCAAGAGCAGATTCAAGTGTCGCATATGCAAAAAAGTCTTCAAAAGTCAATACGGGCTGAAGCGTCATTCGGTTAATCACAATCATGGCATCACAAAGGTTTGCCAAAGAGAAGGATGTGGGAAGCGGTTCAGAACTAAATGGGAGTGCCGCCTTCATCTTCTCAAACACGAGGAGAAACCTGAGCCCATATGTGACCAGTGCGGAAAGAAGTTTGACTTTGACTATTTACTTATAGAACATGTTGATGCACTTCACAACAACAATGGGCACGAATGTGAGTTCGAAGGTTGCGAAAAAAAATATCATTATAAGAGAAATTTAGCCAAGCACATTCGCCAAAAGCACATGGGTAAAGCTCAACGGAAAAAGAAGTAGTTTTATGTTTTTTTTTGTATAAACTGGATTTTATTTCTAATATTTTTTTAATTGTGTGATTAGAATAGTTTGTTCTTATATCTATTATATCCAGTATTATTATTATTTGTAAAAATAGACTGATGAAAAAATAAACAGAATAGACTGATAAGAATTAATGTATTAGTAAGGTTGAATTGAACTATATTTGCATTTCAGTAAATAAATAAGAATAAAATATTAATTAAAACTGTAATTTTTAAAAGCAATATCGCCTTTAAATCATAATTAAAATATCCAGTGAAAGTCAACAATGGATACGATTAATATCCTGCTCCATTTGTCAAATGCATAATATGCAGGATTTTATGCAAATGTTATACAAATCGCCACCAGTGAATATCCTGCTCCATTTTTCAAATGCACAATATGCAGGATTTTATGCAAATGTTATGCAAATCGCCACCAGTGAATATCCTGCTCCATTTCTGAAATACATTATATGCACGATTGGTCGAAGTAAGGTTCAGGTATTTCACGCTCACTCATACACTCACTGAAAACGCTCACTCATTCACTCTATTTTTAAGCTGAATTGCACTGTACACGGTTTTCGTGTTTTAAAACCATAATGGCTTCGCGGCTTTCCGGTGTAAACAAGCCTAACCTAAGCTAACCTTCCTGAAATAAAGAAATCCTTTTACGGTTATATTACTAAACCTCGGGAAATAGAGTGAGTGAGTGTGAGTGAGTGAGTGAGCGTGAGTGAGTTTATGAGTGAGTGTGAAATACTTGAGCCTTACTCCAACCTGCAGGATTTTATGCAAATATTATGCAAATATTATGCAAAATACCACCAGTGAATATCCTGCTCCATTAGTGAAATGCATAATAAGCAGGATTTTATGCAAATATTATCCAAATCGCCACCAGTGAATATCCTGCTCCATTTCTGAAATGCATAATAAGCAGGATTTTATGCAAATAATATGCAAATCGCCACCAGTGAATATCCTGCTCCATTCCTGAAATGCATAATAAGCAGGATTTTATGCAAATAATATGCAAATAGCCACCAGTGAATATCCTGCTCCATTCCTGAAATGCATAATAAGCAGGATTTTATGCAAATAATATGCAAATAGCCACCAGTGAATATCCTGCTCCATTTCTGAAACACATAATATGAAGGTTTTTATGCAAATATTATGCAAAATACCACCAGTGAATATCCTGCTCCATTTTTGAAACACATAATATGCAGAATTTTATGCAAATATTATGCAAAATACCACCAGTGAATATCCTGCTCCATTTCTGAAATGCATAATAAGCAGGATTTTATGCAAATAATATGCAAATTGTCACAGGTAAACAATTACCGAGTTGCTTTAGATGCATAAAATACAGGAAAAAATTCAAATAATATGCAAAACCATAGCAATGAATCGTTTGCCCCGTTTTTAGCCATTCGTAAAATGCAAAAATGAATTAAAATTATATGCAAAAGAAAGGTGTTTTCCATACACGAAGGTTTTGTGGTTTTGAATTACATTTTTAGAAATTTTATGGCATTTATTGTTTAATTTCAAGCAAACGAATAACTGAAGAATAATACTTACTTAAAATATATCAATCATTTCATTTCATTTAAAAGTAAAAGTACATTGCATAACGTACCTCGATTAAAGATTAAAACTAAACCATTAAAATGGTGCTAAACATATAATAAATTTCTAATTATTCTTTAATCTATTATTGAAGTATAATTATCGAATTGGAAAAACTCGTTTTAAAATTAAAAACTTGAACAGTAAATTACAATACTAAAACATCAAAAGTGACAATAAATTAACAAATAAATAAATTAATTAAAAAGTAAAAATATGTTGCATCTTTAAATTCAAACTATGGTTTTACTACAGTTTTTCAATAGGAAGGACGTTTTTAGAAAAATGCAAATATTATTTTAGCTGTATAAGAACGACATATTATAAAAGTATTTATCTAAAAAACAGAATAATTTGTAATAAAACAAGATCCGGCAAAAAAAACTTAATAATCTAATCGCTCATTGTAAAAAGTCAAACGAGGAGGAGCATTTGAATTGGTAGATTGATTAGTTGCTTTGCCTTCCGGATTACAAGTAGTTCGAGACAAATTGGTACTTCCTTTGCCTAACCCACTCTTTCCCAACTCAACATCAACCTTTGTTGTGCCGTCGCTAGTTGCCCCAGAAACTTCTGGTTGGTCTTTGGTATACAAAACTGTAATTCTTTTTTGCTTAACCACTACTCTTTTCTTGTCTACATCTTCCTTAAAGAAATACGCGATTACAATTTTTCTGAGCTTCAGTATTGTTGGACTCATTGGCAAAAGTATTAGAACCACCAAACAAATTATTAAATAAACAAGGAAATACCCAAATGGAATGTGTTGTGGAACAGTATCGTAAACGTTGGTTGAAACTAAGAAATGGAACACGAAGGATTGGATCAAATAGCTTAGAAAACAAATTCCAATTAGGGTTCCAACAAAAAGGGAAAAGATGGTTTTGCCAGCTCTGTACAGGTGTAGTTTGAGACTGGTTTCCTCTCCGCCTTTCATGTTTATTTTGACTCTGTCCAAGTAGATGTAAGTACACTCGTATACATAGCTGTAGATGAAGACCGCAGCAACAGGCAAAATGGAGATGAAGTGAAGATAATATAGAGCCGAACTTAACGATTCAGTGGTTATGAAGTCTCAATGAAACGTTCACGTCATATTTCTCCCAATAGGCTTTTTCCATAATCTCTACGTTAAAGATGAAGCAATTAAGAAAGGTGTGAATGAAGAACCAACTGCAACAGACAGTGACCATGGAAAGACCAAACTTCGAAAACATCTGAATAACAGTCACTAAGCAGGAACACCTGTTTTAAAAAGAAAGAACAAAAAACGAATGTTAAGCTTCCCATTTTTCTTAAGTAACTTAAAATTGGCATAAGAAGTCAAGTGCAAAATAACTAAAATTGTTTCAAATAAGAATTGAAATTATTTCTAACCTGAAGTGAATCGAATTTGTGTAGAACACAGCCATAGTCGCTCCGAAAATGGTTGAAATCAAAATTGTACTTATCCATGATGATTGATGTGCAAGCGAAAGGTAGCTGACACAGATTCCAGTGAAGATGGTAAATTGAATAACAAGTTTTAGAATACCCCACCACTGAAAATTGTCCCACTCAAACTCGTGTTTGTTTTTTGGTTTCTTATTTCCCTTCTTTACTTCATCCATCTCGTTCTTTTGGCCTTTATCCCCCTCTATGTTGTCTGCAGACTCAATTCTGTCTGGATCGTCTGCACTAGCTTTCTTTCCTCGCAGAGTAGATAAAACGTTTGACATATTTTGATGAAGGAAAAACAGTAGGGTAAGAGGAAAGGAGAAATGCGTATGTTATAAGAAACTAACTTTGAATTTTTAAAAAATTGGAGTGAAACAAAAAATACGTGTGTACGTGACAGAAGTTATCAATAAAATGAATGCCTAAAAATATTATGTACAATTGTATAATGTGGCAAAAGTATTACCAAAGATTAAACGCAACATTTCTCCTGCGTTTTCTGAGTAATCGTTTTGCTGTTCGAATAGCAATCCGGTCCAACCCTGACATTAGTATTGCCATTAAGGCAAAAAAAAGTAATAACAAAGTGTCCCAAGAAGTTCCATATTCAAGTGGTTCAGCAAAGCAAAACGTAAAGTTTGCATTGGATTGAAAATTTTCGATCTTTTCAATACGAGATAGGAATGCATCTGCTACTTCTCTTCCTAACCATCCAGACTTCTCAGTGCTTATTCCGCCCTCCATAATCGTATTAATTGTGAAAGGCTCATTTACAGCAATTTTGTGAAGCTCGTCATAGCAAAACGCAAGTACCATGTTAACACATGTGACAAATGCGATAGTGATAAGAAACCAAAAGACAGGACTGAATAGAAATCGGTAAGGTTTAAAGTAATTCCATAGAAACTTCATTATGAAGCTCTTTTTCCGACTATACTTGACTTTTTGCGTAATTCGATGGACCTTATAAAGTATCACGATGAACGTCGACATGCCTATGATATCCATTATGCTATTAAACCACCAAAAAACCGACTCCATTTCTAGTATTTCATCAACCCGGTCTTTAGCTTTGCTTAATGCCGTAGTGTTCAGAGCAACTTTTACAGAAGCGTTGTGGGAAACATCGATGTCTATTTGATCTTTAATTAAAGACTTCCAGTCGAAATTAACAAAAGAAATCGAGCTGATAATCATATCGCCTACACCGGAGACTAAATTTCCTACTTCTTTCGTTGTCGCTACTATGCCTGAATCGTTCAATTGATCAAATATTCCAGTTATGAAAAAAGTCAAAATCTCTTCGAACGATAAACATAAAGTTTCCATCATGCATTTAATCACTTCTCCTACTCTGCGTAGATTTCGCTTCAATGGTGATAACATAAGCGTCCAAGAAATCAATGTAATAAACAACAATCGTGAGTATTTCAACAGAAGAAGTGGAAAGGAGGTTTGAACAAAATCTTGTGCCCAGTTACACTTTCCAATAGCCAAGAACAATGCAAGGCTAAGAATGCAGCATATTGCTGTAAACCATGAAATGCCCATGTTTGGAAAAATAGGAAGGCAGATGTATGTAAGGAAAAAAGAGACAAGAACAAAGGAAGGTAGTATGAGAATTATCCATGAAATCGCTGGCAATTCACGAATCTGATTAACTATGAATGAAATAATAAGTGTATTACTGCCTGAGTTTGTTATTTAAAATATTTTAAAATGTTTTTTACCTCCTCCTTGACCTGGTCCCACCAATCCTTCAAGATTGAAAAAGGGATGAAAGCTCACCACTCCGTGAAAGAAAGTTTTCCACCAGAAGCCTTAATTTTTAATTGCACTTATCACAATTTGTTTTCAAAAATAAATTAACAACAATTCATAATCAACTATTAATTGAGATTGTACTTACCGATCTTGCGCTTAATCAAATTTAACGACATGTTAAAAATGTCAGCTTTGCAAAGATTTGTATTTAATATGGAATAGTGTTCTTTTATAAAATGAAACTTTTTATTTCAAACTTTTAAGGAGAAAAATAAATATGAACAGCGTTCACTGCAATTAGAAAAACGAATGAAGTGAAATCATAGAAAACATTGGAAGATTCATATTTTAAATGAATCTGTGAATTGTGTATGATAAGCATGGCATTGCAATCGCCAAAGATTCGTCGCAACTACATTAGTAATGGAAGGGAAAAATCCATGGTTCATTGTATTATTTGGCTGCCAAATAAGCCAGCTCTTTTATGAAATGGAAAGTATGTAAGATATGAAACGTAAGTTGTAATAATAATTTGTCATTTGACTTCTGGAGAAATATTATGAATCATAGAAAACAGAAACAGAAATAAGAGTATTCAATTGCTGACGTTATATTTCTGGATAGATCTTGTGGGTGGAGTAAAAATGATAAGAAAGAAAAAAACTAAATCTGTTCTTTTCTAATGTCTTTCTTCTTCATTTATTTTTAAAAATCAAATGGAAGAAATTGTTAGAATATTTTCGTGTAAAGAAATCACTTGTCGACAGAATTAGAATATGAAATTCGTATGAACTGGATGTGGAAGTAAAAGGTCACAACATTTGCTATGCAAAGTCTAAGCGTACTTTGCCAGACCAGAGCAAAGTCAGCAGATTCAGATAAAAATCATTATAATAATGTGAAAACAAAATAATGAAACGAAAGTGCTTAAACAAAAATGTCAACATTTTTTCTAACATTATATCATAAATTATCCTTTTATGTTGGCCATTGAACATGTTCACGGAGCAACATGGAAAAATAGTTTTTATTGAATAAGCGAACAGATGCATGTCCAGTTGCGTAAATGTCAAAATATAAATAGAACGGATTTGCTCTCTTGTTTGAAATTTTTTTATTGCTCCTTGTTGAAAAAACGAATTTTTCATGCTTCGGATTGTTGTTTAAATGCGTTCATAAATTTATTAAAGCACGTATCGATTCGTGGAAAGGAAAAAGGGATTTAGACGAGTTGCAATAATATTTTCCAAGAAAAAAGAGTTGTGGACAGAACCAGAAACAGAAAAACGAAACGTTTATCAAAGCTCAAAAAAATAAAATTTCATATATATTTAGGTATTATTTACCAGTAATAATAGTATTGAATGCTGAATTTCATCAAACAGCCATCGTTAATACGAAAACCAAACTGCAATGTTTATTTCAAATTACAAGAAACAAATAAAGATTAAAATTAAAATATTATGCGTAAATATTGCTATTTAATATATTAATTTACACTTTGAAATGAAAATTGATTAAAATTTAAAACACATTCTATCCAAATTCCCAGATCATAATATTCTGCTCCATTTCTAAAATGCAATAAATTTAGGAATTAATGCAAATAATACGCAAACCGCCAGCAGTGAATATCCTGCTCCATTTCTGAGATGCATAATAAGCAGGAATTTATGCAAATAATATGCAAAATACTACCAGTGAAGATCCTCCTCCATTTCTGAGATACAGAATAAGCAGGAGTTTATGCAAATATTATGCACAACACTACAAGTGAATATTCTTCTCCATTTCTAAAATGCAGAATAAGCAGGAGTTTATGCAAATATTAT
>JAHZNJ010001891.1:0-11632 GCA_027744475.1 Lepidocyrtus cf. sotoi NNG-2020 | reverse complement strand
AGAAAATCTAAAGAAAACAAGACAGGTTTGAGGGAAGCTATCAAACAGTACCAAAGAATGTACAAAAATTGGTCTTCAGGGCATCACCGAATGGGACAAGTTCTCCATACAGCTTATCAGGCAGGGAGTGGAATTGCTGTTTTGGGCCTTTCTGGAGCAATAGTTGGATGGCATTTCCTCTTTCCCGCTGTACATTTGGGTTGTGTATTAGTAAGTATTCTGGTAGTTCTCATTCTCTTGGTTTGTCTGCCTGCAGCGGCACTTCCGTTCGAATTGAGTACAGAAATGATTCGTGAATGGGGGCAAGAGATCGGAAGTAAGTTTAATGGTGGGGAGAAAGCTTATTACAGGAAGATTTGGAAAACATTGCGACCTATTGGTTTTCCAGATCCACTGAAGGGATATTGTAGCAAGCAGTTTGTGAAAGATATGCTGACAAGGATTGTAAATAATACGCAAGATTTGGTGTTGGCAATTCTGTGTATTTAAAAATGCACAATTAAGTAATTAAAAGTAATTAAGTTTATAAAATTTAAATAGTAATAAGTTTAAATATAATTGTAATAGACACCCACAACAAACTATTTTGTGTTAAATGTTGGGGTGAGCTGAGATACTCCTCACAGACGTGACCTTTTGGGCAGATGTAACCTTGAATTAAGCAGCCTGTACAAGGAACAATATTGCCATTCGCCCAACGGTTTACTATGTTTGGGGTTGAAAAGAAAACGAGGATGATAAAAATTTTGCTGTCACTTTCAATTCATTTTGCAGTAAATTACTCCCGTAATTAAAGTAAAAAATAGAAGCGCACTACCTAATAAATAAAACTGTTCACCCAACATCGCGAGCGAATCGTAATCGTATCATAATCGTAAAGAGAAGTTACTTTTCTTAAAATAGCATAAAAATACAAATACGAGTAGTACTGGCGGAGGATTTTTAAAAAACAATACAACAAAGTTTTGTGTAGTCTTGCTGAAATTTTGTCTAGAAGCTTTATCAGGTAAAACGAACACTTCCACTTACCTTAATCGTAAGTAAACATATTTATATTTGCTATAATAAATATTTACTATGCCAAATTTAGGATTGGCATGATTCCTTGCAAAATATTGTGCAAAATTGTATTTTACGATTAGGTACGTAGTTCAATGCTCCTTCTGTGTATGCACTTACGCATGGATTTATGCATGTAGTCGTATGAATCTGATAAAACAGGAAATAAATAAACATTAAAATTATTTTTTGCATTACTAACCTTCACATTTGCTCTGAAGATTTTGATCTTTACTGGACAAAATATTACAAAACGAATTCTATACAACAGAGCATAAAAAATGCATTAATTAACAAATATCAACGTAACTATTCTTAGAAAAGTTTCAGGGTTACAAATTAACTTTTAAATAAAAATTTGACACAAAAAACATTCCGAATTGTAAACCCTAACAAGTTAATCTACTTGCACAACAAGATTAAAGTTCTTTTCAATCCTGCAGGTCAATTTTATTGCAACAATTGTGAGAAAAAGGAAGGCGATTGTTACATAAATGAAGTACTTGTTGACATTTGACAGGATTTCTTCATTTTTAGTTTGTTCAACTTCAACCGCTGGTTTAATTTTGTCCAAAATCTCAAATGGGCTCTCTAACGGCACATTTACGTCCACAATCGTTTCACTTTTGTTAATTTCTCCTTCTATCCATGAAACATAGGGAGCCACTTTCTTGTAAATCGATTCCGAATAACCTTCACAGCTCTTGATATTGTAAAGTAGGATTCCGTAGATTTCACTCCCATTTGGGGATTTTAATGGGCCGCCCACATTACCCCAAAAGACTGACTCGTTATTATCAGAATCGGCAAAAATTTGATTTGAAATGTTTAAATATTTATTGCTGGCACTGTTGTGCAATTTTAACGGAATTTGTTTGGTAAATGTACCATTCTGATGATAAATTCCTACTCCCTCGTTGGGAACGTCGTTATCTAAAGATGACGGAAGTTTGGCGAAGTCAGAGTCTGTTAAATTGAAAGAACCGCTTGTGCGGAGTAGAACGATTTCATTACCACTTGATTTCCCATATCTGGTGGAAAATAAAACGATTCCTTTCGTATTTAAATTAGATTTATTCGTAAAGGTAAAGTTAAAGTAAATTAAATTAATAAACTTACGTTAAAGTAGAGTTAATCTGGTTCACAGGCAAACTGGTCTCATTGGCAGAAGAATTTGTCAAGAGAGTCACTCGGATTCGATCTAGCTTCAGAAATGTTTCTTCAGCTTCGTTGTAAACGGTATGGGCGGCAGTTAATATGTAATTCTGGATAAAGTATAAATAAATCCAAACAAAACAGACTAATTAAATTAACGTAAAGCTTTTATTTATTTGAGGGAATAGGAAATTACCTTTCGGATTAAAGAGCCAATGCCAGTGCTTTTCCCGTCAACTAAAATGTTCACTAGAAACGGTAACTGTAACTCAGCTTTACTTCCAAGGAGAGAATAATGTGATCCTTCTTGGTTTGTAATTGGATGTAAAGCGTTACTTTCAGCCGTTACTGAAGTTTCAGTTCGTAGGACAAAACCTGCAAGAATTGCTGGAAAAAATAGAAAATTATTCATTTTTTTGTAAAAATATACAAACGAGTTTCTTTATAAAAGAAACGAATCTTTTATAATTTCACTTATTGGTAGGTAATGATTAACGAATGTCTTCTACAAGCAGAAAAAAATAAACCCGTCAATTTTTTTTGGTGTAGTTTGGTTTGGTGGTTTGGTGGTTACGATCGTGAATAAAAAGGTTGTCTTTATGTAATGTAAACAAGTATAAAAATAAATGAATAGTTTGTTTTGCTGCTTATCAGCATAAACAAACAGAAAAATGGTTTTGGTAAAAAAAAGAGGAATCGCACTTGACAATTTGACATTCACATCATCTTTCTTTCTTTCTCTTGTACATTAGATTCATGCTGCAGACTGGTCATAAGAAAATTCAAAGCAATGCTGCAGCATAATATTATTATTTATTTTTAAAATACTAAATCCATAAATGAAACATGAAAATTCATTCAAACCCCGATTTTAATACGTCATTTTTAATGGCAATTAAACTTTTTAACTAAATACAATACTTAGATTGGCTTCGGCTACCCTTTACCTAACTAAACTTTAATATTGATCCGATCCAAGTGTATCACGATTGACTAGAGTAAAAGTAATTCTTTTTCTTCAAACTTAAATTGTTTTGATAACCTTGAATCCTAGTTAGTTATAGTTTGATAAAAAATTGATTTTTCAGTTAAAATCGCAATATTCTAAAATTGATTTATTTATATGACGCTGCTGCTACCGTGCTACGTATATATTTCCTGCTGCGAAGCGTCTGCAGTGCACATGCACAAGCACGACTGATGAAGGAAAATTCTTTTCATTCCTCGTGACGCACCACATGGAATGAAAATAGAACGAACATTTAAATTATTTTTATAATAAAACAGTCAAATCAACGTTAGTACGATTTTGCTTTTACTACATAAACGTTTTCACTAATCGTTTATTTCTATCGTCTCTAATATCTAATTTAATTTTCTTTTATAATCATGAGCCTTGCAAAAAGTTGTATAAAAACGTGTCTTCTAATTCAAAAATTTATATCTTTCCCCCTCTACTATCAGGATCATACTGGATTGCAAATAAAAGTTCAATTTCAGCAAATTTTCCATAATTTTACTTATCAAAGTCAAGGTCATATTCCCAAAATATTTTTCTCAAATCTTCTTTGGCATTTAATGCGCGTTAACATAAACATTTTAATCGTATTCTATATTTGGCGATTTCAAATTCTATTTTCAAATGATTCTGTACTCAAGAATCCAGCCGAGTTTGGCGTTTACGCGACCTCCATAACGTTATTCATTTTGACAAGGACGGTCTTCTTCACTTTAGAGAAGTATAATAATGAAATATCTTATGTCGTGCCTCAATTGATAAAGGTCTTTAATTTTGAAAAAGTCTCCTCAAAAAGGAGAGGAAATGAGACGGGAACTGAAAAATTTTCTTCTTCTACGCTTTTGTCAACCTTTTTGTACTGGTTGGTTTATTTTGGCTCAATTTTCTACATAATCGGCTACGGTTTGATGTTCGTTTCGATTGCTGCTTATTTAGAATTGGATCCTTTGCAAATTCTGGGGAAATCGTTTATCAAATTAAATGATAAACAATCAATGATCAATTTTCTACTGAAAATTATCGGGAGCTTGCATTTGGGGCTAAGTGCAACGTATTACGGATCCGTGTTTGTATTTGGCTTATCGATTGTAGTGACATTCGCGGAAGTGATTCAGAAGTTATCGAAAAGTTTGAAATATTCTCACAGCGAGAGAAGTTTTTATTCTGGGTTAAATTTATTTCGGAAGATTGAAATTCTCATACGTATTGGGAATGAGGTTGCGGATTTTGCTATGCAGATTTTAATGGGATTTGGCGCTACGGCTGCGATTTGCAGTGGCTTCGTTATGATAAAATTAAGGAGGGAGTTACCGTTTATGCTGTACCTGCCGCAATCTTCCATCTTGCCCGTGATAATTCTCATTCTTTTCATTTTGGGGAATTTGGCAGTTAATCCGAATAAGCATGGGGAAGATTTTCGAAGAAATTGGAAAAGGGAAGTGAAAGGGAAAATGAGAAAATTGGAGCTGAAAGCTTGCCCAAGAATTGGATATTGTTTTGGACCAATAAGACCCTTCACGAGGAAGACTATTTTCACTGTTCTAGATTTTATTATTAATGGAATAGCTACTTTTGTGTTGATTAATCCTGGGAAGCAAACCGATAATGTTGCGTTGGTTTGTCGCGAATAGGTATTAAATATTAATTAAAATTGAAGCCAAGCTCAAGGATGATAGACTAATGGCTTAAAATGCTCACTCTAAAGTTTCTATTTCCACTGAGGGGAAACCTTTTAAATATTTCCATGCTTAACTGCAAAAGTAAAATTACTTCTAAATTTAATTAATAATATAATTACTTTTTGATTACTACAAGTAATGATTTATATAATTACATTGTAATTATATAAGATGACATATTACATGTAAAAAACGATAAAAACAAAATGTGCCTGTAAAAAACTCATCATACAGAAAAAAGATAGATACGTTTTACAAAAAATCATAAAAAGACAAAGTTAATTAGGTCTTGGGTTTTCCATTCACTGCATTGTTAGCTTGATTACTTACTGCTCAAACCAACAGACCACTGCACTGGTTTCATCAGATCACCAAAAGTCATCCCATCCTTATCATAATCACTATCTTAAATGAACTATGCGTGCTATGCCTTGCCGGCAAAGCATCAACAGATAGAACTTTTAACTTCAGTTCAGAATTAAGGAAAAAGTATTCATTCGTGTCTTCTTCACAGGTAGTACGAAGGCTGCATCTAGAAACAAAGAGACGAGCTGGTCTGATGTGACATGCTTCAATATCAATATTTGTCTTCCTTGTTCCACTAACAGCATGATTTTTCCTTTTTTCTACTCGGAACTCGGAACGCACGGTTTTCCAATCATCCCTCTCATGTTGAGCTGCCTGGTTGCCTAAACTTATCCGCATTTTTAGCAGCAACATAACATTCACAGTTTTTTTCACATTTGAAGAGTTAGTGCAGGGAAGCCTACTCTCCTTATTCATTTGATTCATAGCAGCACTTTTGTATGTCAGTTTCATTCTTGTATCTGTAAGGTAACTTATGCAAGAAAGAAATTAAAAATTAGCAAAGGAGCAGCAGCAAAGAAATGGAAACGAGCAAGGCATCTCACAAGGCATAAGCAAAGCAAAAGCACACTGTTGATCATTATATGAGATGAAGATGAGACATTTTACATTAAGAGATAGAGAAAAGGGCTAAAATAAAATCCTTCTGTCAACTAGTTGCATTTTTGTCTGTAACGCTCGCTCCTGCATAATAGCAGAATACAAAGCTAAGAGATGATATATGAGTCATGAGAAAATGAATGTAAACTATTCATTGTGATTGTTTGTGACCGTTTTAAGTGTGAAACTAAGAGTGAAAGGTACTCGACATCGACAGTCACTCGTCGTATCATTTCTCCAATTATTCACCTAATTGTAAGTATTAAAGTATCCAAATACTATATTTATCTTTTCCTTAAAGAAAGCGAATTAAATGATAACATATTATGTGAACAGCAACTTTTCTGCTGGTTTGGAGCTTATAGGCAAACTGTGCTGTTGTTCAGTTATAGTTGTAAAAAAGCCACAAACTGTCAATAATTTGCCAATGATTTTTTGCAAACATATTTATCTCCAAATACGAATGGAAGAAAGCGCAACGATTCAGTAGATTTTCTTCAGATTTTAAACTTTTTTGGTAATTATTTAATTTCAGCGATATTTTAACATGGATGAAGCAATAACGCCCTTTGTTCGAAAGGAAGGTTAGTTTTGTAAAAAAAACAATAATTTTGTTTCTTCTGAAGCTTGCGGTTTTTCTTTTTAAAGAGAGTAAAGTTAATTATTTAAATATGATGATTTGTGATAACAATTTACAGATATTCCGAAGATTGTCGAAGCATTCTTAGCAAATGATAATTCCTCCAAAGATTCCAATCTTTTGCCACCATCATCTAAAGAAGACTGGCCTTTCCTGTTTTTCACTTGCGATTGATTTGGGCTTGGCTCATTCAGGGGAGAAAGTTAAGCTACTAAAGGATGGAGTGAGAAGTGGCGTAATTAGTGATGGCGAAGCACTCACCCAAATATTGGGGGATTGGATAGAGAGAAGCGGAAGGAAAGCCACTTGGGACCGACTGGTTTCTGTTTTCCACGATAACATGATTGAATTTCCTGGTAAATGTTTACTATTTTATGGACTTATCGTGCAAGATTGACTTAATTTTAAAATTGAATTGATTTACAAACTTTATTATAGGTTTTGCTAAAAAGGATTACGTAACTTTACTGAAAGAGCTACATCCAGAATCCCAAACAGAAGATTTCGTTGGGGAGGTTTTTGGAGTTGATTTGGTATTTTTTTTTGCAAAAACGAGAATTTGTTTTTGAAACCTTTTTGATCACAAAGCACACATTCATTAAATTGTAATTAATTACAGATCCGAGAGGAAGTTTATAAATATCTCACGTTCCGGGAGAAGAAGACCTTACGCCTCGTTTGTCGCCGCTGGTGGAGGCTCACTTTACCCGACTGGAGGAAATCTGCAGTAGTTATGATCAGCGTAAGAAAATGTTTATTACAATTAGTTACAATTAACTAAAGATGATTAGATGATCATGTAATTAAATAAACGTGTTTGCAGAATAAATGGGGAATAAGTTTGGAAGATTTCTTCGGCTTATTCACCAAAACGGAAGACGGAGAATGGAAAGAGGACACGTATTTACTGGTTGACTATCCTTATCAAAATTACCATTTAGTGGGAGCGCCTGGCAAATATCACGTTCGCCCATCACCAATAGCGCCTCCAAACAAACGCTGGAAGGAATGCGATAAATTCTTTTGGGAGTATTATGCCCCAAATATTATTTCCTTGAGCTTTGATTATTATGAATGTTATGAAAATGGATTTCTCGAAGCTTATAAATGGATGATTTTGAAGGCATGCCCAAATTTGGAATCTTTATCAATTAGTTTTGAGAAGTATAATTGTGTCGATGATCCCGAGAGAAACAAAGAAGAATTCAAAGCTAGGACAATCTCGACAAAATTGAAAATATTAAATATCCTATTGGATGATAAGACTAAGCTGGACAGTTACAACAAAAAAGAATTTTTGGAGATTATCCCACATGTTGAGGTAAAGAAAATCATCCCACAAGCTTAAAAATAACCTTATTATAATTCTGAATTTAATAATTAAATGTTTTCTGCTCTTATAATTAACTGCAGAAGTTAACCCTAAGCGACATCACCCTTCTTGAAGGTCTCTGCATACCCGGCGGAACTAGAAAATTGAAAGATTTTACGTTAAACTACACTTCGGCGAAATCCTTCCATCCTTTAAATATGTATTTGGAGAATTACCATGATACAATTAAGCAGATTACGCTTAATTACTTAAACTTTTCTCGATTAAATGGTACCAGGGCTTCGCCATTTAGCTTTCATCCAGTCGTTTCTAAATTCGGCGGATTAACTTCATTGGAGCTTGACATCGAAAGATTTGACAAACTTCAACCTTGGATCATAGAATTTTCTACGACTCAGTTCCCAAATCTGAAAAAATTCGGAATTTGCTTCAGAAATTTCGTGCCCACGGAATACATGCGGTTCGATTTTGAGTCCTTAAAGGGAATGCGAAAATTAGAAAGTCTCACGGTCGGGTACCTCAAACCCTTGGAAGGCTTACAAAGACGGCGAAGGGCTCAAGATTATCTTTACGTTGGTCCGCGAGACATCTTCGTTCCAGAGGGATTTCCAATCGTTGAGCATCCACCGAAAGATAAAATTTTATTGGAGAATTTGAAGGAATTCGGGTTTAATGGGTGGCCTTTGGAAAATAGAGATTTGGAAATATTTTCGCGGTGGTTCCCCAATTTGAAAGAGCTCACAGCAATTCTCCACAATGAAACTGTTGCATATGCGATGGAATCCTTTTCTAAATTGGAATCATTGACTTTGATTTTACAAATGGGAATTGATATTGATCGTGAAGAGTTGTTTGATGCAAAGCTGGATCACGAAGGGATTCGGTTATTTACATTTGTCAAGGACTTAGGTAAATTTGAGGTCATGGCGGGAGAGGGGGAAACAAAAACAGCTTACCTTAGAGGTGCAGAAGAGCCTTACTTTCAAAGTGGATAAGACTAACGATGAGCAAGAAGAACCGCGCATGTACTTTTGATCATATAAAATAACCTTTAACCTAAAGCTTGTAACGTAAATGTATAATATTATGAGTCATGAAATTATAGCCTGTGCAACTTCAAGTGAATACAAATTAGTTTTATCAGTCAAACTGATGCAATTGCATAAATTACGTAAGTTAATCTTACTAAATAAATAAATATTCAAAATTTTCAGCTCTTATCAAATTTATCTTTTCGTCATGAATCAAAATAAAAAGTATGTAACAAATGTTTTGGTTTTGCTAATCGTGTAAGTAATCCAATTAAACAATGATACACAAACAAAAATCGTATTCGTATGTAAGTTGGTTCGCTTTAACAAAGTTGTATCAATTAAGTAGAAACAAAATAAGTTAAACAAAAAAAATACTTTAACAAAATTAATATTACTGCATAATAATATGTA
This sequence comes from Lepidocyrtus cf. sotoi NNG-2020, assembly GCA_027744475.1. Lineage (NCBI taxonomy): Eukaryota > Metazoa > Arthropoda > Collembola > Entomobryomorpha > Entomobryidae > Lepidocyrtus > Lepidocyrtus cf. sotoi NNG-2020. Next base: position 2,337 of record JAHZNJ010001891.1, on the reverse strand, counting down.
AAAGTAATTGAAATGAGTATAAATAAATACGCTTCCAATAAAATAAATATTATTTACACAGAATGTTTTTGTTTATTTTTCTTCTCGAATCAAAATGTTTATTTTTTTAAAAGTTTAACTTCAGAGAAAATGAAACAGGTAGGAAGCATACGCGGTAACTCCATTATTCACGCCAGACAGAAACAGAAACTCTTATCTATCACTTTCGTTGAATGTTTGGCTAAACTGTTAAGTAAAAAAGCAATCACCAACCAAATACCAACAACATCAATTACGTCAATTACAACTACAAACACGATATCAATTAACATCGATAAACTATTTTTAGCGTATGCACAGTAAATAAAATCAATCATTAGGTCAATAATTAACGGTTTTTTACCAGAAACCCGAAATTACCTTAAACTTGCAAATATTTGAATTAATTAAGGTATAATATATATACGTATTATGTAGCTGACGGGAACAGAGCAACAAAGGATTTATTTTGAAGTCCAAATTTAAATGACTACATTAATTTTACGAAGAAAAGGAATCTATTTCCGGTTCATTACGAATGATTTAAAGATTAATTGACGTCACGTACGAGTTTTCTACGAAGTTTGGATTAATTTCGCATCTAATTAATAATAATTATTAAAATGCATAAGGCCATGAACATAAAAAAAGTATAAATATTGCAAAGTTCGTTTCATTTCTTCATTTATAAACTTTTCTTTGACTGTAAAACATTCATTTTACTTCCCAATATTTTTCGAGAGAAAAACAAAATGGCTACAGAACATTATTTATCCGAGGAAAACCGACTTTCCTATTTAGAAACCTTCCACGAAGCTATCGAGCTCGGCTTAAATTTCAAACTCCAGAAGGAAGTCACATCTCAACGAAAATCATTCCCAGAATTAGTTGAAATTGTTGAAGAAGACCTACCCGAAACCGGGATAGATTTGAAAGGTCTCCTACACTTCGTCAGAAGCCAAGTCCTCCCCCACAGCAATAACATGGCGTCGCCATATTCCATGGCATTTCCAGACAGTGGGAACTCCGTCGCTGCATTATCAGCTTCAATAATTGCTGAGTTTGCGAACCAAAACCTCATCAATTTCATGCCACTCTCCCCAATGGCTACGGTGATGGAGGCGGTGGTAATAAAATGGATTCGGCAGTTAGTTGGATATCCCACATCACCCCTGAAAAATTTATCTTCAACTTCCGAACTAGGTGGGATCGTTACAACGGGCGGCGTGGGAAGCAACACAGTAGCAGCCTTATTAGCGAGGGAGAAGCAATTTCCGGGTACTTTACAGAAAGGAGTGAAGGCGATTGAGTTTCCTATTGTGACAATTATTCCGGAAGGGATCGATCATTACAGCGCCAGACTATCTTCTGGTTGGCTCGGCCTTGGGGAGGAAAGCGTAATTCAAATCCCAACAAAAAACTTCAAATATGATTTGAAATCTTTAGATAAGAAGTTATCTGAGTTAACCTTAGAAGGGAAGAAGATTATCATGCTAACCGCTTACGCTGGAGATTCAAGGTCAATGACCTGCGATAACTTTAAGGCTCTAAGGAAAATTTGCGACCGTTACGGGATCTGGTTCCATGTGGATGGCTGCTACGGAACGCAGCTCCTCTTTACAGAGAAGTTTAGAAAGATGGTGGATGGAATTGAGCTAGCGGATAGCATAACATTTGACCCCCACAAGGTTCTGAATGTTCCTTATAGCTGCAGTTTACTCCTCTGCAGAGATCAAAATGCTTTTAATTGGGTGAAGAGACCGGAAGATATTGTGACTGGGCAGCCTTACAGCTTTGGTCAGATTACCCCGTTTCTGGGAAGTAAGTCTTGGATGTCTTTGAGGCTCTACATGCTTATCAAGAACTTGGGTAAGGGAGGTCTCTGCAACGTAATTGAGAAGCGATGTGAAATGGCAAGGCTCTTGGGAAGGAATATTAACAAAAGAAAAGACTTTATTCTAATTAACCCGGAAATCAACATAAATTCAGTCATTTTCATGTACAATCCAAGTGAAATGGAAGGAAAATCATTTTCAGTGAAGGAGATTTCTATACTGAATGACTTGAATACGAAAATTTATAGCTCGCTTCTTTCGGAAGGGAAGGTTTGGCTTCACAACTTTGAAATTCCTGATTCCAGCAACATTTTTGGGGGAGGGGAGGATACGAAATTGAGACCGTTGAGGTTTATGAGTGGAAATCCGGTTATTACGGTATCCACCATTTTACCCCTTTGAATTTTACCCCTGCCCAACTTACCACACCCAACTTACCCCTCCTCCAACTTACCCCTCTTCAACTTACCCCTCATTCAACTTA
>JAHZNJ010001890.1:0-10290 GCA_027744475.1 Lepidocyrtus cf. sotoi NNG-2020 | reverse complement strand
ATTTTGATTACTATGGCTTCGATTCCTAACAGCAATTGGTACCTGTTTAGATTGTATTGGAGATTGTATTTGGTGAAGAAAGTGGAGAGGTTGGAGTTGGCGTCGACGCAGCCGATTGGCTATTCATTCGGACCATTTAGACCTTTCAAGAAAAGGACTTTGTTGACTTTTATGGATGGCATTTTGAATTGTATTGCTACTGCTTGTCTGCTTGAGTAAAGTAAACTGTTTTATAAATAAAAATAATTATATTAAAAAATCAATTAAATTTGTAAATACAAAAATGTTAATAAATGCTAAACATTATACCTACGCACCATTAACTACGCGCAGTATATTCATTAGTATGAATATATAGTATATTCATAAGTCGTAACAAGAAGAAGTCGATGGTAAATGATGATGATGCTTTTGAAAAAGAAACGATGTTTCTATGAGAGTAATACATCATACGCCTTTACTTTTTCTACGCCTTAGCATTATTAACATTTGGTTATTAATTTTGCAAATGGAAACTAATTAAATTTTAACTTTACATTCTGCTTTACTAAACTAAACATTGTCGAACATGAGAACAAAATTGTACTTTTTGCTTTTTAAGTAGTGTCCTATGTTTTTTTTGGTTTAAGGTTTTAATTTTTGATTCTTGATAATATTAATGCGCCAATTCTGTTTGTTGGCGTACCATTAAGTCTCCAGTTAATTTTGAGAATTAAATCGAACCAAACCAAAAGATCACGTGTTTTTACCCATATGGGTACAAAACTGAAGAAATTGGCTTTAAGGAAATAAATTGTATTTAAATTAAGATTTTTTGTTAGTTAGGCGTTTAGAATGGTTGGCTACTGCGTTTTAAAACTTTTGAAGAATCGCCGCATCGCAGTTGCATGAGCCGAGTTTCAATTAGTAAATACCCGGAAAAAATTATTCTAAACGCAAGAACATGGAACTCTGATTAATTATTTAATTGGACACAAGTTTTAATATGTTTTTACACGTTTTTAAGGACGAAACTAATTTTCTTTTGTAAAATTAAGAAAAAACTTGCCGATTCACATGTTCCATAAGCACCCCAACGTGAAGACAACACGACTCACGTTGTGTTCTGTTAGTTCAGAAGACTGCATTTTTAGTCAGTCCTTGAACAATCTTAAAAGACTATAGAGCACCTATTTCATTCTCTAAATACAGGTTTTTTTTAAATATTTAAACAAAATGAGTATCCCGGAAGGATGCATAAATGTGGAAATATTCCTACAAAAATTCATTTCCTTTCCCATGAATTGGGTTGATTCATCTGGGGAGGGAATGATTCAAACTTCCCGCAAGATATTTCACCCTGCCACTCAAAGGAGAACTCTTAAAGACCAAATATCCTTGAAAACCTTGGCTTGGAAAGTCAATTCATCTATCCTTGGATTTATCTCCGCCTTCGCTCTATTCCGAGTTGTTTGGCTTTTTGGGGAACGGGGCAATACGAAACTTTTGGATTTGGAGCAAATTGGTATCTACGCATTCACAATGGCTGCTGCGGTGGTGGCTCGAATAGCAATTCGGAACATGGATAGGGGTGTGGTGGAGCTAGTATTTCTGTATCCGGAAACTGTCAAAACGCTACAAAAATATGCGGGAAGGGTTCGCCAAACTAAAGGACGGGTAAAGCGGGGCAAAGTGAGACGGAATTCTCTTGGAAAAGTTCTTGTCTACGGCTCCAGTCTAGTTTTTATTCTCTCCTTCACTTTAATTTTTGCATTTCTACCTATATTTAGGGATTATGACCCCGTTCAACTAATTGTTTTCGAAATAGCAAAACTTATTCATGTAAATCACGTTGTTGAAGGTAACTTCGTAATTAGAGAAGGCGTTAGATTATTTGCGTCGGTTTCCATCGGATATGTAGCATTGAACGGGGCATCTATTGCAGTGTACGAATTAACAATGCTGGTAATGTTTAGTTACGCAACGCAAAAATTATCTTCGAATTTGTACAGCCGTCGCAATTTACCCCAAAGCTTTAAACTTACTGTTAGGGCATTTAGACAGGTATTGAGGCTTCATAGAATCTTGGAGATTCTTTTGAGAATTGGAATAGACACGGTGGATGTTTTCATGCAGGTTTTATTGGGTATGGGCGCGACAATTGCGGTTGTTGGGGGATACACATTCATTAAATTACAAGATAGGCTACCTGGAATTGTTTATTGTTCAATTTCCGGAACGTTTTTTATTGTATTGGCAATTATCTATATTTTGATTACTATGGCTTCAATCCCAAATAGCAATTGGTACCTGTTTAGAATTTATTGGAGGTTGTATTTGGAGGGGAGGGTGGAGAGGATGGAGTTGTTGTCGACGCAACCCATTGGGTACTCATTCGGACCATTCAGGCCATTTAAGAAGATTACTTTGTTAACTTTTATGGATTGCATTTTGAATTGTATTGCTTCTGCTTGCTTACTTGAGTAATAAATAATGTTTCATGTTAAAAAGTAAAAGTTTTGGAAATGAATCTTCATTAAGATGTTTATAACGTACCCCTATAATGAAATAAATTAGCATATTAAATAAAAAAATCGATTCTTAAATTTATATTATTTCTTTTGCATTAAAATTGTTTGAAAATGCAAAGCCAAGAGCTTTTAATTATTTTAGACTTGATTCAGAAAAATTTGTCTGCAAAACGCAAATTTAATTGATATAAACTTTTTACAGTTCGTTTTTCAAATTTGATTTTTTGCTTTATGACATGACATTTAGTTAAATTCAATTTAAAGGAAGAAATTAAATCAATTATCTAATCGTTTATATGTAAGAAACAAAATTTAATTATTGTAGAATCCAATTTGAAACATTGAATAATTTATTGCTTTTTTTCGACGGTTAATGCATTTTTTGCTGTAAACCTAAGTGGATCAGTATAGTTACGTAAAACGATAATGAAAAAATTACATTGCGTTGGTTTGTCACTGAGCGGAAGTAGCTCACAAAAAGTGTGTTCTCTTGCAGCATAGCGTATATAGTTTTACTTACATAAAGAAAGACAGGCACGAAACAATGAATAATAATATTCTCGAAGGGTGTATAAAAGTGGAGAACTTTCTCCAAAATTACATTTCCTTCCCGATAAAATGGGTGGATCCATCATCCTCCGGCGGGATATCACTAGAAATGGAGACAACATCACGCAAAATATTCTCCCGGGAGAAAATATCCTGGCGGAATTTAGCTTGGCAGGTGAACTCCCACATTCTCGCAATCATGTCGCTCTTGTCACTGCTTCGAGTCTGTTGGATATTTGCAGTAAAAGGTAAGCGGGAAGCAGCTTTAGATCTCGAACAAATTGGAATCTACGCTTTCATAATGGCAGCAACGATGGTGGCTCGGGTGGCGATTAGGAATTTGGAGAAGGGAATGGTGGAGCTGGTCTTTCTATTTCCGGAGACTTTGGAAACATTTCAAAGATATGATCGCGATCGTCGTGGAGAAAGGCTTTTAAAGAAAAGGAAAGTTAAAATTGGACTTCATCATCATTCTTTCATCGGGAAATTCCTTATTTATGGCTCCAGCTTTGTCTTTATTCTCGTTTTTACTTTAATATTCGCCTTCCTCCCTCTCTTCCGGGTTTACGATCCGGTGCAATTGCTATTTCTCCAGATACCAAATTTTTTTCGAAATGAACGCAATTTTTTCAAAGATAATTTCGTAGCTAGACAAAGCTTACGAGCATTTGCATCGGTTTCCACAGGATACGTTGCAATTCACGGGGCCTCCGTGTGCGCTTATCAACTCACAATGCTTATCATGTTTAGTTACGCAATACAGAAGTTATCTTCGAATTTGTATAATCGTCGCAAGTCACCCCAACCCCGTTATAAATTGAAGACATTCACGCAAGTTCTTCATCTCCACAGGATACTGGAAATCTTGCTAAGGATTGGCATAGACACGGTGGACGTTTTGATGCAGGTGTTGTTGGGAATGGGAGCAACAATTGCGATTGTTGGAGGCTATACCTTGGTCAAATTGTATGATAAGCTTCCCCACATAATTTACTTTTCGATGTCTGGAACGTTTTTCATAATTTTGGGGATAATTTATGTTTTAATTACTTTGGCATCGATCCCGCATAGCAATGGAGAGCATTTTAAGTTGTATTGGAGGTTATATTTGGTGAGGGGAGTGGAGAGGAGGGAGTTGAAGTCAACGCAACCCATTGGGTATTCATTCGGGCCATTTTAGACCGTTTAAGAGGACGACATTGTTCACTTTTATGGATAGCATTTTAAATTGCATTGCTTCTGCTTGTTTGCTTGAGTAGTAATTGCTTTATTATCGGTTTTTAATTTTGGATTTTGTTTGTTGCGTAAGTAATAAAAACTTCCGTGGTAATAAATATAATGAGTTATTCTTTTTCAAAAAAAGATGTTTGTTAGGCAGGGTTGGCTTGAGCCTTTTAAAATTAATGACGATAATTTGGTTTTGTAATATTTTAGTGAGGTTTTTTTGTGTACTTGGTTATGTTAGATATACAGTAAGATTTAGACGATTTTTCAGCATTTTTACATTTTTGTGGTACAACTTTTTCGACGAAACAATTAATGGGTTATCAATCACTCTAATAATTTTGATGACGACATGACATTCCATTATTATATGTTATTGTAAAACGATGTATAGAATTTTATAAATAAATGTTCATTTACCAACGACATGTAACGCGCGCGACATGTAGATAGATTGTTTAAATTGCATAAAATTCCATAAATTCTGCGATTTATATACTTTAAGCAAATTTGCGTTACATCTACTTCTACTGATTTTACGTATTAGCCGCTCATTTTTTTAAAAAACATGATTTCTAAGCTAAATTAGAGACAGACCGCAATTACTTATATGTATATATTCAAACGGAATAAATTATGTACTTTAAGTTTTAAATTATCAAACTGTTTCACAGCAATTCACTTAATTGAGTTATAAGTATAAATCCATATATTGTAATAGCCACGCTCAATTTCTCATCCTCAATTTAATTTCATTATTACATTACATTAAAACGGAATAATGCTTTACGTGAAAATGTCAAACTATAACTTCGGTTTGTTCACGCTATTACTCCAGTCAGTTCTGTACTTTTACTTCTTTCTCCATAAAAAAACTTGATGAGTCAAATGAGATGAGTCTCACAGAAATTTGTCTGAAAACGGAGCTATACCTCCAGAAACTTGCTTCCTTTCCGGTTTATCATCTCGACTCTACGGGGCTGATTATGGCTGCCCCATCCCAAAAGATACTAATCGGATGGAAAACAAGTAAAAGTCTAAAATATTATTATCCCATAATTTCATGGACGAATCTCTCGTGGCGTCTCCACTATTACTATCTCGCCTACATCAACACAATATTTTACTTAATTCAAATTTATTCGGTCGTATCAAACGGGAGAGTGTACGAGGAAGTGGGGAAATTAGGGTTCACCCTTTCCTCACTGTTTTTCGGGTTACTGCCGAGTTTCTTTTATAAGTTTTTGGGACAAGAGTCGCCAATCCTGTCATATTTGCTGCCGCAAGCTCATAAAAATTACAAAAAAGAACGAAAAAAAGCAGGAAGCAGAACCTTATTTTTGAAAATATTAATTTATTCAGGAGTATTTGCTCCAATTTTACTGTTTGGCGTAACCTACTTCTGCGTACCGTTATTTCGCGATGATTACGATTTAGTTCAAAGAGTTATTTTGGGACTGGGAAAGCTTCTTAATTCTAATCACGTTTTTACAATGTTTCCTCCCCTAAGGATTACTTTGAGGATAATTGCCAGTTTGGTATTTGGAGTGGCTGCGTCTCATGGAGTAATTGTGACCGTATTTTGCTTAATTTTTATCCTAAGATTTGTGGATGAGTATACGGAAGTTATCGGATAATCTTTACTTCAAACCAAGGCCAACGATCAGCAACTTATTTCAGTACGGGGCGAAGAGAGAATTCTCCTTGAAGTTGAGGAAATTTCGAATCATCGAAATTTTAATTAGGATTGGCAACGATTCAATCGAAAACACTTTGCAAATCTCGTTGGGAACGGGCATGATCGCAGCCACATGGGGCGGATTTGTTTGCCTGAAATTATATGAAGAGCTCCCGTTAATTCTTTACCTGTCCATGTCATCCATAGTCCCAATAATGTTTTTCCTTCTGATCGTTTTTATCGGTTTTGCAGCGATTCCTAACCAGAATGGGGCGGAGTTTATAAAGTACTGGAAATCAAGGTTGTTGGGAGGGAAGAGTGATAAAGCCGAGCGGATGGAGTTGAAAGCTTGTCAATGTAGCGTCATTGGATTTTCCGTTGGGGCTGTTGGAGTATTGAGAAAGCATACGATTTTGACGATTCTAGATTGCATTGTGAATTGCATTGCGTCGGTTGTTTTGTTGTAAGCAATGTACATATTTTACAACCTTCTAAAACAGTAACAAAAAATAACAACAAACAAAAAAACAAAAAAAACGTTTACAATTACAAAAGACTGACTGACAATGAAGAATTCAATTTTATTCTAATTCAAATGCATGTGTAAAAAGCGATTCACTTCAATTTATATCTGTAGTGTAACCGCGATGCCAAATAAAGGTTATCTTCTAAGTCTGTGAAGTTCTGTCTTCTTATCAATCTACTCTTTATTCTTCACTCTCACATATCAACTACTCTACAACCAACTCCGATGTCTCACACACATCATCATCCTGATCTCTATACTATATCCTATCTACTACTAATGCCATGCTTCTTAGTCTCTATGTCCCGGGCTTAGTCTCTGCTCTCAATCTACCCCGCTACATCCCCCTTTGAAGCTACTCCCTCTCCTCCCCCTTTTCAGTACCTCCATCCCGGGAAAACCGTTCTCAGGTGCCAGTCCTGTAGGTCCTCTTGGGATCCATATCCTGCTCTTGGGGGTCTCCTGTCCTCTGCTGTCACTCCATTCATCCCTGCGACTTCGGCATATGTCCTATTTCCGGTTCTTGCATAATCCTCCGCTCGATTCTCTTCTGACCTGATGCTTCCGCTTTCTTCTCTCTGTACTTGGTCCATCCTTCTTGGCCTGGTGTCTCTCTCTCGGCTGCTTTCTCGCGAGTTTCCTTCTCGTTCCGTCCTCTGGCGTCCAGTGTCGGCTCCGTAGGGGCTGTGACACACATTTGCGAAGTGACGTCCTTCCCCCTGGAATCGGTAACACCTCTGCCCCACTACTTTGCAGAACCTCCTTCTTGGTGTGTGTCCCCAGCCCAACCTTTTAACGAAAAACTAAAGCTAAATTTTCTAAGGTCATAATATTTCATGTATAACATTCATCTAACAAAAAAACGTTTACAATTACAAAAGACAAAAGACTGACGGACAACGAAAAATGCAATTCCAATTGCATCAATTCATTCATCACATCAGCAACAGCAATAGCATTAGCATAAAGGAAAAGAAACAAGAACAAAGAAAGCAATGGAAAAGAATCAATTTTTTCCTTTCTCATTCACTCAACGTAAACGCAACGCACAGGCATGTGCATGCAGTGCAGCCGCATTATAGCAGCTGATCCTTCTCAACCTCGTCATCTCATCATCAATCAATTCATTTTTTTTAAAAGGTAAACAAAGCGGCTGTCTGGCAGATACTAAATACGACATGATTATTACGTAGCTGTTCTGTAGTGTAGTAAGTAGTAAAAGGTAAACTGAAACTGACAAAGTGACAGAGATAGATTAAAAAAGACAGACCCTTTAAATTTCTGTTTTGGAGAATTAATTAATTTATAATTTTTATACCCACACACAGCTAGGCTAGCTTAACAGATTAAAAAGTTTTAATTTTTTATTCCTCTGTCATCTGTTCTCATTCACGTTTGAATTTGAATTACCAAATTAAATTAAAGTTTAAAGCGAACAACAGGCAAAGTAAATTCTAAATTGCAGTTTTAAAAGTGTTTTGTTATTGTTTTTAATTGACAATTAAAATTAATTAAATTCTTTAAAGTGTTAATAACTCGTAAATACAAAATAAGATAAGATGGGTAGTATCAGTATAGTTACCAGAAGAAATCCCAGAGTGGGTGAATAAGAAACCGTATCTGAAGACCCTGGAGCAGGTAAACATTTACTGGGAGAACTTGAACTGGGCTATGACGATGGAAATGGAAGGCGAGGCAGATGGGACTACTACTTCCGCTGCTGCTGCTGACAGTGATATAGAGACTAAAAGAGCTAGCGGGTGGACAAACCCATCTCCATCATCATCAATACCAGAAGAAGGAGGAGGAGATGGAGCAATAATAGAAGTTGGAGGAACAGGAAGTGAGCCTGCTGAAAAGAAACGCTTTTCAATTGGGGAACGTCATGGGAGGAAGCTCTACTCCAGCCTCGCAGTTTACGACCTCGTGGCAGATGACAGGTACTTAATTATCGGTTTCATTGGGAAAGGATCCTTCGGAGAGCTGTACAGAGGACTAGATTTGACCAACTGGAAGGTAACAGTTTTATAAGTTAAAGTTAAATAAATAAAAAACAAAAACAATTCTCATTTTTTAATATTTTTTAAATAATTTAAACTTTTATTTGATTGAAATTTTTATTTTTTTATTGTTTTCAGATGGTAGCTTTTAAAGTTGAGACGTATGACCGTAAGGAGAAGCAGCTCTATCTGGAGAAGAAGATTTTCAGAGCGTTAGGACCGCACCCAGATGGCTTCCCTTATTGCTATTGGTTCGGAGAGGAGAGAGATTACATGGGGATCGTTATGGACTACCTGGGACCTTCCCTTATCCAGCTTGCCTCTTTCTGTGGAGGAACTTTGGACTTGAAGTCCGTTCTTTTACTTGGCGAACAGCTAATCTTAAGACTTGCCTTGCTGCACCGAAAGGTAGAATTACTTTATAATGATAATTTAATTACTCAATAATTAATTATCTTATTACATCAGTTACACGTAAATTAACCGTGTACTTTCACTTTTACTTTTAAGGGTTTCATTCATCGAGACATTAAACCGGGGAATATCGTGATGGGAATGCACCATAACGCTTGGAAGGTGAGAAGAAGCAAAATCAATACAAAAAGTCACATGGAACGATTAAAATTAATATTTTGCTTATAATTTTTAATTATTTTTTATGCATTCAAAGGTGTACTTGGTTGACTTTGGTTTATCCCGTCAATATCGCAAGAATGGTGTCCATCGGTACGATCATCAGGACAGTGATAGCTTCGCTGGGACAGCAAGGTACGCTTCTATAAACGCCATGAAAGGANATGCATTCAAAGGTGTACTTGGTTGACTTTGGTTTATCCCGTCAATATCGCAAGAATGGTGTCCATCGGTACGATCATCAGGACAGTGATAGCTTCGCTGGGACAGCAAGGTACGCTTCTATAAACGCCATGAAAGGATTTGGGCAGAGGTAAGCGAAGAAAATCAACAAAATCGAAATAAATAGAAATCGTTTTCAAAAATGTTTTCCCTCCCTTCATAATTAATTCACTACTAAACTTATTCTGCATTGAGCTAATCTAATCATCCACTTTTTCTTGTGTTGCCAGCAAAATACTTCTCCGAAAGAATTATGCAGGGTTCGTAAAAACTCTAAAAAAATATTTACTAAATTAATAAAATATAAATTTATGATTTACTTTAATTAAATTAAGTTCTTAATTAACTTTTTGTTTGCTTTTGCTGTAATAAATAAAAACAGGGTGTTCCAGAAGTATTCGAGGACTTGCTTGTCTACTGTCGCAGCCTGAACTACTCCGACACCCCCGACTACGAGTACGTCCGTCGCTGCCTGGACTCCGAGAGGGGATTCCGGATGTACCAGAAAGACTACAAATATGACTGGATCGTTAAATACTGTTATTGGAAGAAGTATGGTGGTTTGGAGGCAAGATTAGCTCACGCTGACGCCGAGCATCCTCAGTCCGCCTTCTCCGAGAACTTCAAGATCCACGCGGAGTCTTCCGAACTCTTCAAAAGGGTGGAGAAGGAGCAAAAGCCCCCGAAGAAACCTTGGAAATGTAATGGCTTCCACCGCTGCTTCTATGGGGATGTGCCTTGCATATTTGATTTGGATTCGGACGAAGAGGATGGCATCGAGTATCATTATCATCTCTAAAAAAAATCCACTGAAAAGTGAATTGAAATGATTTCGTTAATTTAAATTTAATTGTTTGATTGAAAAATTAAATTGTAAGTGAAGTGAATTATTTAATGTACAACTTGAAAGCGAATAATTACGTAAAAGAACCAATCATCAGCTCAGTA
>JAHZNJ010001889.1:0-11534 GCA_027744475.1 Lepidocyrtus cf. sotoi NNG-2020 | reverse complement strand
AGCAGCCCTCTCCTCACTCACTATACGTAATATTATAGCGAATTGAAAGGAAAGGACGGGGATCATAAACCAGAACAAATAAAACGGTACAATTTGCTCAATTAGCCTTGATTGCTACTTCCTTTCCTTCTTCCCACTAATATTTACACTATCTTATAAGTCCTGTTCACCCACGTACCTCACTCACCCTACCCTAAAACTTGCTCTCTACTGTACCAATAATACACTTACTTAACTATCACAAGTAGATAATGCAAAATAAACAGCGTAGAAGAATTAAATAACTTGAACGAAGAAGTGAAAGGAAATTGATGCGATGCGATAGTGTACTCTGTGCATATAATTTGCATCTATAACTAGATACTAACTAGAAAACTCAATCTCAATCCTTACTTTACTGCAACCACAGCGAAATGATGCAATTATGTTGGTTGAATTCTTGGTGGATGGTAAAAAGGAATGGTTAAATTTTCTATTACAAAATATATTTTATACCTAAAGTAAATTTCACTGACCTTCGATTGGCTCGATACCGTAACGGACTTGATAAGTTGAGCCACTCCAGGAAGGTCAGTCTCTGAAGCAGACCTTCTAAGGGAGGGCATAACTGCAATTGTTGATCTATTTCTCCTATCAACCATTCTGATCGGCTACTGTTTATAAAATGCCTTTCTCAGCGAAAATAAATTACTTTCCAGTACTCAGCAAAGAATACAATCAAGTTGTAAATCATGTATTGATGCTCCTATTTCTCCTACTATGGTTTTACTTGATTGAAAACAAAAATGTTATTATGCGACAGGAAATTCCACTTCCTTAAGCTGTGGTTTCTCTTTGACCAAACCTTTTTTGTATGACGTAAATGCGATAATCGGTAAATGAGGTGATATATATAAACGCACACGATAATAATGAATAATAATAAAAAGTACACTGACTTTTACCACAAACCTTTTACTAGCTCATTCAACAATTTAAATAAAAACTGGAAGAATATTTTTGCAATTTTAGCTGATATAAATAGGTAGTCTTCTCTCATGTATTTCTTGCTACTTATGCATTCTATCTATCATTACTGTAAAATTCAGTTCTTGTATGGTTCAAACAGTGTTCTTAGTTCCATAAATAATACGAAAATATCTGTTTTATTTTCAGCAAGATAACAAAAATATCAAGCATATTTGTAAGCAACCACAGTTGAACAATCGTAAAAGTTGAGTTTGTTTTATTTCAGCAGCAGTATAAAACATCTCATTCATCACGACACGACTTTTACTTTTGGTAAAAGGAAACATGTACTCGGCTGGAAGTTTAGTTTACCTAAATATATCTCAAGTCTCAAGTCAACAAATGCCGATAAAAAGTTTTCAAGTGCGAAATCGTTTGCCGCACTCTATAATTTTAGAGAATGAAATTATTTTATTATAGTAGTAGTGGTTGGTACGTACCTTAGCACCTGTGACTTTGTTAACGTAATAATACAACTGTATACTTTCATCCCAACATTCTTCCCACCCCTCAGGAACCGGGATTGATGAGGGAAGGTTGTTGGCAAGAGAAACACTATCTTCCTGTTGCTGATAAGGATAGGAACGATCTAAATTCTCTTGAGAATCAAAGACACTGCTAGAACTTCCATGAATTCCCGAGTTTCCACTATTGTCGTGTGATTTTTCCGGTGAGTTGATTTCCTCGGATGAGGCGACCACAGATTTTCTGGAGGATCCAACCGAGGAAGGAATTTGATTCTGGAGAATGTCTGGTTTCGCCAATCTTGAGCTGCTCCCACTATGATTACTACTCATGCCAGTTGAGTTACTGATCTCTTCATACAGATTATCCAAAGAATTCTCATTCGAAGAGCTGATGGTTGACGCTCCACTCCGTAACCCTGAAGTAGCTATGCATTCATCGCTACGACGGTTGGATGAACTTCGAGGAGGTTTCCAACTTGATTTCTTTTCTTCTGTGTTATAATAAAAGCAACGTCCTTTCTCCGGACTATAGTACTCTACCCAGTTATCTGCCAATAATCTTCGTGGTGGACCTCTCGGCTTAGGAAAATTTGAACATTCTCTCATAGGTCCTCCTCCATCCAATGATCCATCACTACTATCTTTAGACTTCATCTCCGTATCCGCCTGATTTCACAAAGTGACACAACACACATCCAAATTAATGATCGAATGAAATGAAGGCAATAGAAAGAAAATACGTACGTACGTAACGTACATCAAGGAATTGTATGGAACGTATTAAATTTAAAAAATCTACAGAATAGAAAAGGTTTCTATAAAATTAAATAGCTGACATCACATCACAAAGCCTTCCAGATGAAAACTGAAAAGAATGCGCTCGATTCCATGAAAAAGCATGAAGAGAAGAATTGAATGTAGAATATTGGAAAATAGAAAATCTTGCAAAATGGGTGCACAAATAATAAAATCCTAATTGCAGCGAAAAGTTGCAAGCTTCCCCACCTGCTAATACAAGCAACAGCTAACCATTCATCATTTCCATTTACTATACTGGGAATAATTTATTATATTACCGATTCACCAAAAAGACAGCTAACGCAAAGTTGAGGTGGTAATCCCGTCATGCAAAAAAACCTTACCAATAAAATATTTAGGCATGTACATACGTATTGAAAAATTTGAAATTGAAGAGACATTATTCGTAGCTGATCAAATACCTGAATGATAGCATCATCATAATGTAGTTATGCATAATGCCATACACTTACGTAATGTAACACTATCTCTGTAGACTGTAGACTTTTCAATCTAAACCAAACAGCTTTTTTGATAGCTAACAACCTGCGAAAACATCAAATCTGATGTTTGGATTTTGGAAAGGTAGAAATATGAGATATTTTCAAATAGATTTAGATCGGCAAGCAGCAGGATAATAAGAATATCAGGTTACCGTTAGGCATCTATGCGAAAAGTAAAAGTATTGCTATTGCTCAATATTATTTTGATGTTTATGATGTGTTGGGTTTAATAATAGTAAACAAGCGCTATGGAAAGGATTCAAGTAAGCTAATGTGGTGCGTCGTGTGCATTATTCCTTAAAAGTACTGCTAAGCCTGAGTTTTAGTTATCTAGAACGAAATTTTGACAAGGGAGCAGACATAGAATATATCAAATATTCGAATCATAAAAGTCTGTAATAATCTATGCTGCGATGTTGCTAAAAGAAACTACTTACATTTTCCGTGATGTTGAATAAGTTCAACTCATTTTTTACAGCTTACAGTTTGACTCGGCCAAAAGGGGTTATAAAAATTAATAACCAAGTGTAGTTTAAACATTTATCGGTCGGATGAAGGCAGACTTAGGTTTAGCTTACTAACAAGAAGGCTGAAATTAATATAATTTTCTAGCCACTGATAGCCCTATTACTGATTTTGATATGGTAAAATATTAAGTCAACTGGAAATGCGTCTCGCTTGCAGTTTGTTTGTATCGTATCCAACTATTAATAACTTTATACAGCTAAATGTCACGATGATTATTCTAAAAATTAATATGTAGTAAACTGTTAGTTTGTAACAACAAATAGCGCAGCGTGTTTGTCTAAATTAAAATCAGCTATCGTGAAAACGATGCGATGATACGATCGATTGCCAGCCCGCTGAAGTGTAAAATTTCATCATTTTGGAGAATCTTTGAATTCAAGATTCAAGAATCGAAGAATCCTTTTATTCCACGCCCAAGTCCAGTTATAAAATACTAATTGTGCCACGCTACTTGATAATGTTAGAGTTAAATATTTGAACAGTGCAAAAAGTGAGCAACTCAAACATAGCATTTTACGTAGACCAGATAGGTACATAACATATACATTGAAAGCTTTGTTAAGAATGCTTTCCGTTAATGAAGTATCTATCTCCGCCTAAGGAGGAGTTTGACTTTTATTTTAAAGCACGGTAATAAGGAAAAAAACTTGCCTCGAGGGATGCAAGCAATGTCGGCTTTATTACTACACTACAGTACAGAATGCCATTCACTAACTAACTAACTATAAAAATAAAACAACTGATTGCACAAATTACGCCGAAAAGGCTTAAGCATAAAAACAATATACTCATCATTCCGTTCTTGAGGATTATAGAAAAGCAAAGCAAGAAGTATTTGCGGAAATAGAACGTACTCCACGTAAGGGGCAGAGAAGCTAAAAACAAATAACTAAACAAGAATGGAAAGTGTAAAAGAATAGAGAGAGAAAGAGAGTAAACATTTGAGATCCTCCTTTCTTCGCTAATACTTACTTTGTTAAGAGACGTAGAATCCATTTGTTGAGATGCAAGGGATTGTGTCCGCGCTCTGCCATTCTTACTTTTACTACTCTTCTTCTCCTCGTCATCATTTGTAAGGCTTCCTTCTTTTTCCTCATTATTATTATTAGCGAAAGTGGGATTACGAAAACTGAGGCACTTGTTGATTGCATGGAATTTACTATCACAGCTTCCACTACTACTACAGCTGCCGTGTCTGCCACTTGCATTACACTCATTAGCTGCCTGATGATGATGATGAGATGACAAAACATGGCGGTTGTCACCAGCGTGATGCTGCTGTTGCTGTTTCGCAGAGATTGGTTTGAAACTATTATTTGCTGATAATGAAGTGAGATCCACAACAGACTCTGAAGTTAAACCTGGGAACACAATCTGCTTAGATAGTTCTTCCAAGCTGGCCGACCAATTTTTCAGTCTTAATGACGACGAGCCTGAGCCGCCAGAGTTTCTTTCGTGATGATGATGGTGATTACGATGCGATTTTTCTTTGGTGGTGACAACTCGGTGACTTGCTCTGGATCCCTCATTTCTACTACTTATACTTGAAGATTTGCTCTTACTGGGTACCTCAGGCTTTGAGGATGAGGATGATGATTTGGAGGATTCCTTCAGCCGCTCGAAAGTACTAAAAATAGACTTCTTTGTTGACTTTGACGGAGTCACCACTTCACCGCTGCTGTCAACCGAAGAGGAGGATTTTTTCATTTCAGACTTTTTGCTGCTTCCACGGTTAAAAAAGAAAGAATCAGTTTGTTTTGCTGTTTCTTCTTCTGCTAAGACGATGACATACTGAGCGGGTACGAAGAAAGCCTTATTAACCCCTGGTCTCATACATTTCCACCAATGTTGATTGGTTTTCTGGATAAGATTAAGCTTCTCCCCTTGTTTCACAGCAATTTTCCTAGTTTTGTAGTCATACTCGTAGTCAAACGCTACCCGAACCAATGGCAAATTTTCTGGCACGGATGGAAGCAGAGACGATGGAAGTGTTGAGGATGCCGCAGACATTGCAGCGGTCATGATTTTTCGTGAGAGTTGTTTTGTGTGTAGCCAGGCAGCAGAATAAAATACTCAAGCTCACACAGGTTCTTAAAACTATAAAGCACGACGAAAGTTATTCACATTTTTATGTTGTTTCCCAATGAATGGTTCGGTTTTTTAAGATTCTTTGGCTAAAAACAACGGTTTTGTTGTCTTACTCCATAACAAAATAAGACTTCGTTATCTCTACACATCTTTCCACGTTTCCAAAAATCTGCTATTTAAAGTAAAAGCCAGTTTAGCTTTTAAAAAAGTTTATTTTTACTCTGCCTGAGAGGTTTGACGAAGCACATAAAACTGGAGAAGTCAAAGATTAACCACTTTAAAAGGCAGATACTTTATTTTATGATCTATTAGTTGAATAAAATACTCAAGCTCACACAGGTTCTTAAAACTATAAAGCACGACGAAAGTTATTCACATTTTTATGTTGTTTCCCAATGAATGGTTCGGTTTTTTAAGATTCTCTGGCTAAAAACAACGGTTTTGTTGTTTTACTCCATTACAATTACAAAATAAGACTTCGTTATCTCTGCACATGTTTCCGCGTTCCCAAAAATCTGCTATTTAAAGTAAAAGCCAGTTTAGCTTTAAAAAAGGTTTATTTTTACTCTGCCTGAGAGGTTTGACGAAGCACATAAAACTGGAGAAGTCAAAGATTAACCACTTTAAAAGGCAGATACTTTATTTTATGATCTATTAGTGGCTTCTTTTTTATTAGAATTGCATCTCTTGACACAACATAGCAGCCAGAAATGTATTTTTAGTAACTTCCCTGTTTTTCGTAGTTTATATAAAGCTGTACGAGAATGGAATGATATGTTTTTACATGATATGATAATCACCTTTGTGGGGTTTTGTCGTTTATTTAAACTTTCTACTCTTCATTAGTATTTATAATCACATGTAACTTGCTATGAATTTTTATCACACAGGGGTTTACTCACAAACTTTGCTTATAGCTTTTTCCATGATCAACATATTTTTTCTTTGTTTCAGTTTTTATTAAATAGTCACTGTAACACTTAGAGGATCGGTTAAGCCAAACTAAGATACGATTAACTGATCGATAATAAATACCGTTATTTTCATGCACTTTAATACGAGTAGGTTGGCTGAGCGAGTAAAGAGTGTTACTGCTGCTACACAGATTTGGTATGGGAAAATGAAAAGTTGTCATCAGATCATCACACCATCAATCCGTTTGGCTGCAACTGAAAGACAAACAAGAAATTACGACTTTGTCATTTATTTACGTAATAATAAATTAAAATAAACACAAATGCTAATAAAAGATAATGCAATCCCTCACATCAATATATAAAATTGTTCCTATAACTGAGCTTAACCTAGACATAACACATATTATAACCAATAAATGCAGTTTATACGATAAAACAGTGATAAATGTCTACGATTTATGTCAAGTTTATAATATGCATGGATCACATTTGTGTGTGAGTGTAAACTAGTTGAAAGAAAGAAAAGTTTGGTAATGGTCATTTCATCCAACTAGCAATTTTGATCAGAAAGACATATTAATTTAATTGGTTATTCCTTCTGAGATTTATCAAAAATTATTTGAAAGATTTCAAATATGTATGTATTTGTAAGTAATTCTAACAATAAGCACAATGAAAGGAAGATGGTGGTTCCCTTTTAAATTAAAGCCCGCAGAACGAAACAATTCAAAACTTTTCTTACAACATGATTCAAGTAAGCTACGCTCGTATGTTCACACAAAGGATCGCATCGCAGGAAGCTTTAATAAATATAAAACTCCTCAAAATTACATGCTTAACTTAAAAATCACCTACATACGGTCATACAATACTTCATCATTAGTTTGTTTTACAATAATTCTCCCCTTCTACATGTGCTCTCGCTCTGAGGAGAAGAATAAAACAATAAATAAATTATCAGTTCAGTCTATAATAATTGTGTTGAACTTAATCAATAAAAAATTATTATCTTGCTTAGAAGCGGTTTCGGTTTCAATCGATTCAACCCCAGCCAACAACAACAGAAACAATAATCTCTCAAGGATACAAAATGCGAGTAGAAAAAAAATTGTGTGAAAAAATACTCCACTTTTCTTCATATCCACGCTCTGCGGTATAATCAGTCGAGTTTAAAGTTATCATTTAAAACTTTCCGTGTGTGTTCTCTCAGCTCGCTTGCTTTTGAGTTTGAGTACGCCTGCCTCTGATTTTAAATCATATTTCTTCTTCATGTAGTTAATACTGATTTATATTAAACTGATTGTTACTTTACATTTACAAACAGCAAGGATATCTTTCTTTCGCTCTCTCTCTGACCTTGATTATAATCCGAATGAGCTTCTTTTCTTTGCATGGCTATTAAAGTGAACGCTATTATGCTTTATAAGCACGGTTTTTTAAGTGATACACTTTTGATTCACCTAAATAACTTCCTCTTCTCCTCCTATTTAACATATTGTTTTACGGAACCCTTGCCATTTACTATTGTCTGGGTGGGGGGTAATTATTTGCAAAATTTGAATTGTATTTATTAATATGAGCCCTTCTAAAGCCTTAATAAAGCTTTGTTCTGTAAGTTTAAGCATAGTTTAAGACTTTAAAAACACACTTGTTCTTCATCCTCCGTTAAAATAAAACTCAGAATTAGTCCGTTCCGAGGAAAGGAAAATGACTCAAAATCGACATTTTTCGTTCAGAAAAGCAAAGTGTATAGCATACATTTATTCAAGCGATATAATTATTAATAGTATTAATGAATAAATCGAATAATATATATCGAATTCACATTATACGTTATTAAGTATAATTATGCTCAACATGTAATACAACCAACCAGAAAAACTTGTTGAAATTTTCAATCTAAATGCTAAAAGAAATGATTAACCCAAGTACAGCATTAATTTTCTTCAAGTTTGAAAACTGCACTCGATATTTAAGTAAAAACCCGTTCTAGCTTCCTTACTAATTTCAAATTCAAACAAAATAAGAATAACTAAAAGTAAGTTTAAAATGTTACTACCTACTTATTAACTTATTAAAAAGGCAGTAAGACTTTACGGTTGGTGAAGAATGAAGACATGAAAGATTTGAATAAGAGCTCTACTTTTATATATTATGATGCCGCTTGTCTTATGATATGATGAATCATGATTAATTTTGTAGATGTGTAGAAGTAAGGGATTGCTTTCTATAAAAAATTAAGTAGTTGTAGTAAGTAGGAACTAATTACAACAGTAAGTAAAACTCATAAAATTAATTTATGCCTGTGTTTGCTAATTGTATTAGCTTCTTTAAATCTTAAATGGCCATATTTATAGTATTCTGATTTCAAATAATTCTCTCAACCTCATGTAATTAAAAAATGAAATGGATACCTTTAATTCGGCAGCAAAGAATATAGAACTTATACTTTTACGCAATTTTTTCCCCACTACTTCCAGTCAACGATCGATCACAATCATTTGATACTTTTCAGTTTTTGTTTTATAGGTATATATTTGAATTTTATTTTGGCAGCTGAATAATTTAATACAATGTAGGGCGACTCGTAAGAGTCAGTTATGTCACTTCGCACTCAATATCACATCGAATGTTGCCAATTACTAATTACATGTTTACATGGGCTGGCAGTTTTTCTATTTCTTTAGCACAACTTTAAGGCATTCTAAATTAGCAACCATATTAATGTTAATCAAAGAACCTCCTAGAACAATTTTTCTTCCAAAACCGTTCTTGATAACTACGTAACCTACACGTTAATTATTTTGGTACATTAATAATAAAAATACTTTTATGATTCTCAAAATTGGAAAACCGTTGGCTCTTTAGCAGAACACTGAATAACGCCAGTTTTTTTACTTCTTGCAAGTGCACTCGGTTTAAAATTTCTTTTTAAAAATAAAATCACTTCTCTGAAGGTTAACGAAAAAGAAAAGTAATGCAGGAATGTGGCATCAGATGTAAAACATAAGTTTAAAAATGTACGCACGCACACATACCGACCGACTCAATCGAAGAAATAAAGAAGTTCTTTATCAAGGAAGCTGCCTGTTTTAGAAACTGAAAATTCGTATTCAAATTCAAACCTTGTCGTTGGATGTGTTTGTATAAGAAGTTGAAACTCACTCACAATTAGTTTATACGATTTGGAAAAACAAACAAACTCTTCTCCCGTTTCGCGGTGGTGGTGGTGTGTCCTGATTCCTGTGGTATTTTTTCTTGGCACTTTTCATTTCACTTCCTCATTAGTTAATCACTTATTACGTAAAAACAAAACAAAAAATGTGTCATCCATCCATGTTCTGTGGTGGTGCTATAGTGGCTCTTCTGGCTCACTCACTCGTTCTTCCTCCTACAAATACGCAAAATATTTTCAATTTTAATAGAGAGAGGATTTCTTATTTACAAAACAAACGCAAACACTGAAAGCTGCGTCGTTAGTCGTTTTACAACACACACTAATCTACAACTTTTCAGCGTAATTATTTCGTACAGTTCAAAGAAAATGGCCACGATATATCGAATCAAAGGTTATTTTTTAAACAAAATTATCGAATGAATTAATTTACAGGGCACACAATCACATTTCAGCTATTTTTTCTAAATATCACACACACTCTTTCAACAATTACAATAATAGCCTTAACAGATGAAAAACTATTTTCTTCTAAAAACTTGTCGAGTTTGATATTGCACAACCATCGTCATCGTCGTTAATGATAAAAGTTATTATCAAAATGGGAACAGTTTTTCCTAAAAGAACCCAATTCCTTCTCTCTTTAACCTAACTCAAAATATTTTTAAGAAAATAGAGTAAGAAGAACAATTTATTAAACATTTAACAACATTCTCACCAGCGGTGAAACATTTTTTACGATGGGATCAACCACCATCAAACATGATTGAATTGTTAAGAGAGAGAGAGAGAGTGTGTGACTCAATTTTTAACGAGAACAAAATTATTTACTTCAACTCAAACTGTAAACAAAAAAGTACTTCTCTTATTTATAGTACTCTACATTACATTAGTAGAGCAACTAACTTCCACTTTAATTTTAAATGGCATATGGGTTATTAAAGGAGTGACAGAAAATATAAACAATCATAGTTCTTTATGTTGACAGTGAAACTCAGCTGGATTGCAACATAACATTCTATACCTAAATTAGTATAAAACTAAAACCTTCTCTTCTTCATTTGTATTTCCATATCAGAGCAGACCACCTTTTATCCATTTATAGCTGAAAACCTTGTTGCTTGCTCTTGCACAGCACTTCAATTTTGCTACGTTGCGAACAAAAATGGAAAAGAAAAGGAAAAGGTACGTTGAAAATGGTATCCGAACTACGGATTACGAAGGAATGAATATTTGGGAGCGAGAGAGCTTGATGATGATGATATGATGTGAGAAGAGAAGATTGAAAGGTTTCGGTAAATGACTATGGTGGTGTGAGGTGAAGGAAGATGTACATGGATGAGGATTGAGGATAAAAGAAGAGGAATGCGTGTGAGCTGCGAGTTCATTCAATAGAAAAAAGGGAGTAACAAGCAAGAGCAAGCCTTTCTGCTGCAGTTCTCTGCTGCACACACTTTTTTCGTTGAGCCTCAGAGATCAGCTCATGTTTGTGTCAAAAATATTGCTTGTTGCGTTTTTTTGTTGTTGGTATTTTATTTTTGAAATGAAAATGTTGTCGAGTAGGAGAGGAGGATACTAATAACTGATTGATGACGATTATCGTTTATTACGCTACGTATAAAAAATGGGTTGCTCGTTGTTGTTCTTGTTGGTAATAAAAAATCAATATTATTATGACTGATTAATTATTTTCCTGTTGCAAGTAGATCACATACCAGTTCACTGATATGATGTGCAATAAAATAAAATATGGCAAAAATGTGTGTACATCACAACAGCAATTAGTAGGTAACAAGGAACGACAATTCAAATGCATTTTTTCTATCAAATCGTTGATAGTTTTATTTAAAACATGGCTGAGAAATGAGAATACTAATTAGTTATTATGCATCTGTATCCATCCCAGGAATTATTATAATATGATCATGGGATTTTCGTCGTTGTTTCAAATTTAATTTTGCATTTTATAATTTCATTTATACATATAAACTTAACAATCAGCCAACGATGCGATATAGTTCTCAAAATGATAATAATTATGCTGTGGTGA
>JAHZNJ010001888.1:0-11036 GCA_027744475.1 Lepidocyrtus cf. sotoi NNG-2020 | reverse complement strand
AAAATTAGAAACACTTACTGTTCCCCACTCCAATGTTTCCCACTCCCAGATTCCCTAGTCCGATATTACATTGTTCACTGCAATATATATTCCAGCTTAGTCTAAAAAACTATATATTTCGGTATTGATTTAAGGATTGGCTCAAGAATTTTTACCTGCATGGCAGAAGTAGACAAATTACAACAAAAACTAGGGAAGACAACTTTAATCCAACCGCGACCATCCTTGTAGGTTTCGTTTTTTATTGGTTTTTATATAAGACTTGTTTTAATAAAACTGGAAAGCACTCGAATTGATATGTTTGTGGCAGTGTCTGCATTAAGAATGTTACTGATGACGAATTTAAAATGAGCTTGGACTTTTATATGAATCGCCAGGAATAATTGATTGCCAATTGCGTTTGCGTACATCAAAATTAACATGCTATTATGTTTATTTATTTATTATTTATCTTGGAGGAATATGAAGGAAAGTCCGAGCTCCAAATCCAAACATACTAATCGGTATTACGTATAAGATAATTGCATAAATCACGGAAAGAAAACAATGCTAACAAATAGCTTAATTTTTAGCATTTTACTATATCAAAAGTATACTTTCCTTTCGAATCTCATTAAAACAATTAATTTACTACCCAATTTACTTCAGTTCAACAAATTCCATTACGTTACGTAAGTGGGTACCGTGATGATAAACACAGAAAATCATGATAATTAAGTGTAAAACCAGGTAAGGTACTCCTAGCCACATATTTTTCTGAAAATATTAAGAAAAAATGTTTCATTAGCTTTTCAATAATTTCACTTAAACGGAGCCTCGTCGGTCATTAAGTGTCATTGTTCTACAAAATTCTGAATTATTTTCCCTTATTATCGTTAATGAATGAGGTAGCAATGCTAATTTTTTATGTACTTAAATAAATCAGCTACTTAATCTTGTCGAATAGAGATCATCATCATAATAATATTATTTATTATTATTATTGTTGCTTCTTAAAATATTTTCTATATTTTAATTGCAATCCAATAATTATAAAATTGTAGTCATTAATCCATATCGATCGAACTAGTCCTCCTAATTTCTATTTACTAACGATCTCATGGAACGACGATGATGACGTCTCCCCTCCTGTACTTGCATGTTACTTGCTACTTGTTGGAGTGACACTAGATCCCCTTCGTTGCGAGTCGTTCCTTCCACGTGAAGAGAATTCAATGGGGTAACCCGAACAACGCTTCCCTCCAATCTCCTCTCCCCTCTCAGAAGTCGACATTCATTTACATACTTCGCTAGTGGGAAGGCGGTGAAGAGGAGAAGGCAAAGGGCGATGAGAGAAGTGAAAGTTGTGAATGCCCCATTATGGTAGATTAAATGATATCCGAAATCCAAATTGTGACGCGAATGACGGTCTGCTGGCTCTATCAAAGTGTACTGCGAACAACACAAGCGAAGATCATTGTCGTTTAGTCAAACCTTTTTTAGTTTTAATTAATTTAAAGTTAAAAAGCATATTTAAATTGATTAATTTTATGCTTACAATGAAAAGATAAACACAGAAAATCATGATAATTAAGTGTAAAACCAGGTAAGGTACTCCTAGCCACATATTTTTCTGAAAATATTAAGAAAAAGATCATCTAAAAGTGAATATAAATTACTCACAATGAATGTCGCAGTTATCATAAGCGCACAGAATATCGCGCCCAGGAACGACAAGGCGATCATCACTGGAAACAAAATAATTATGCATCCATTTTAAATTAAACATTGAATGTGATTATAATTAGCTTTCTGGAGTGAAAAGATTTTTAACATTGTCTTGTTGATACGTACAGCCAAAGTTTACTAAAGAAGTTGTCTGGAACGAGTTTCTATCGTATACTGTGCTATGTGGAGAAGAAGCTAACGCGGCAACGAATATGAAAACGCTAATGCAATATCCAACACATAAGATGATGACCATCGGCCGGACAAGATAAGCGAGCTCTCTAATAACCACTCTTCTGTCTCTCATTTTGTTTTACTAATTTTTACTAATAGATTATCTATTTTTTTACTTTAGAAAAAAGAAATGCCATTAACAAGCAGATGTACATACAACTACATAGATGGATTCATATCAGGCACACAATTTAATAATGAAAATAATGGAATAGCCTATAGCCTTGAATAATGGTTTGCACAATTAACTAAATAAATGTTGCATAGTTGCATTTCTTTAATCAAAATTAAATCAAAGCTTCCTCAGTTTATTATTACGTAATTATCTTCAATCAGTCTATATTGAATTTACGAAAACACTTCGATTAACGTTAAGTAATTTCTATTCATTCCTCAAACTCCTGTTTCATCTTCTTCTTTCCTTTGCTTTTACTCTTCTGGAGTTGAATGACATCAGCCCCTGATTCCACATCCTCATCTGTGGCCACAACGCTATCGTAGTCGTGCATCGTTAGAATGGACTTGCTCGCGTTTTTAAAAAGCGTTGCAGCCTTCTCTAAGTCCATCATCCTTCCGTAACGATCCGAATTGACTTCCCACATGAAGGAAATGACGATCCACATGCCGTATACCATAGCCCCCATTGTAAATAGGAGGAAAAGTGCCTTCTCCAACTCAACCATGTCCCCACTCTCCACAACGCGCATGAAAACGAGCATCAGAAGGGCGAAGTAAATCAGAAGGTTGAAGGTGCAGCCGATAAGCCAAGGAATGCAGAGCAGTGTCCATACCTAAAGCAATAGGAAAATATCAATTTATGCAAATATAAAGCGTTAAGTTGAGATGCGAGGCAAAATGAGAAAATGGATAGGTAATTATATTAGGTAAGTAATTACATAGTAAGCCCCGAAAAACAGGAGGACTGCAGAAAACACTAGATAAATGTGTGTTCCATAAACAGCTATAAGTTTTAAAAAGAAAATTAGTTAAATTAAAAGCCTTCCTAAGTAATTAGACGGTTTGTTCAATAAAATTACTATAATTTAAAAAATGTGAATCGTACTATAAAATTTAATCCCATCATCTTCAGCAACGAGTCGATGCTTTTCATCTAAAGTCATTAAGAGCATTACTTCCACACCAAAATGCTACAAGCAAAGAAACGATATTATGCTCGATCATTAATTAAAGTTTTCAAACGCATACCTACATACAATAATGCAGTGATTTTGGTATTTGTCTTGAGAGCTTACTAAAAAGGAAACGACAGAGATGAGGTAAGTGGCTAATCTCGGGTCACATTGACAGCAACAAACCGCAACCATAATTCCAGAATACAACAGAAATACCTAACTGATTTACTAACTAACAGGCAAATATATATTTACAAATTACTTTTATCGTTCCTGTGTATTTTTAATTTGTTTGCAGTTTTATGTCCTTAAAAAATATTTTTAAGTTTTGCTGTATTCAATGCTTTCCTGTCCATCTTTTCATTGTAAGTATTAGTAGAATTGAACAAATTTTTTATCAACTTTGTAGTTGGCGAATTGCAATGATTGAACATCAAAATAGTCGAAAAAGGGAGCGATGGAGATTTTGATTCATATAGGATATAATTTTAGAAACTCAACAGCGTCTTATCATCTAATTGTTTTGGTTTCTCTTTTACTGGATTCGATTGATTTGATTACAACGATTTACAATTGGTAAATGGTAACTAAACCGAAAGATTCTTTAAGGTACCCGTTACCGTGAAAAATTGTAAAAGCAGCAGCAACAAAAGCATAATAAGAGCTTTTATCTCTTTCGTTGTTTTCTGCTGGTTTCTCAGGAGCCAGCTTTTGTGCCATGTTACGTAATTGTGTTGTGTTTTGTATGACTTGAGAAGAAAAGAAGTTGAAGTAAAATTACTAGTTTAAGTTTACTACGTACGTAAGAAGAGAACAGAGATCTGAAACGGGACTGTCTTGTTTACTAATATAGCAATTTAGTGACAAGAGAGTACATTTTTTCGTTTATTTCATGGATATGCATTCATGCGACAGAAGAATGAGAAAGAGGGAGATTGACCTCACCTCTTTTTCGTGATCATCCCATCACCATCATCATCATCATTCTATAATCCTATTACATCATCATCGGCAAATTACAATGCAAAATACTTATATACGAGCTCTTCTGTCTACCTAACAGCACCACTACTATACAACAAAGTAGATTTACATAAGACCTCATTCATCAATCCTCGAATCCTTGCAGCTCTGCTATACTCTTTGTTTGTTTGACTTTTATTTTCATTTTGTTTTGACTGAGGAAAGCATCTCAACTCCACCTCAGAAAATTGACAGATTAATATTAAAAACCTTTTTGTGCCAATGTACGTTTTTAATTAATCAGTGAAAGTGGAAATCAGTTTGAGTAAGTGATTCTTGTGATTGATAATTTAATAGTTTTTTAAGAAAATGGGATTCAAAGGAAAGACTAAATCTAATTTAAAAATAGGGCTTCTAGTCTGTATTTTAAGTGCAAGTTTATGTAACACGCTTCCAACAACGCAGCAGGTAATTAAAACACTGAAATAGATTATTTCAGAAACGTTGGAGTAAAATTGGTGTAAAAAACGAAGCGTCTGATTTTTTAGGATGTTGCCGAAGACGCGACAACGACGATAAGACCGAATGAGTTGAGACAGGATGAAATCACGACAGAAGGTAATTGGCTTCACAAAAAGAAATTTTTTCCTTCAAAATTAGCATTCAGAACATGTCCTTGTCTCCAATAAGGAAGCTAAACTTCTTAAACTTAAACTAAACAGAAAACACAAAATACTTTTATTTCTGTTTAAAATGCAGTTGTAGCAGCAGAAGCAGATGAGGTAGTAGTAACAGCCTCAGACCTGTTTTCGGATGATAATAATGATGAGGAGCATGAACCTCGGTTGCAGCAGGAGCAACAGCAAACAACTCCTGAATCAGCCGTCGTAGTAGTCACGTCAATAGTTGACCAGCTTCAGCAGCTTCAAGGGAATGACGAGGAAAATGAGCTTTTTCGTGAAAAACGGGATGCTGTTGTGATGAATGATGAAGTTGTGACTGAACAAACCAGTGTTGTACCTGAGGAATCCACGGGAGCAGCAGAACAAGAAGAAAGTGACGATGATGATTTTCCGGGATTCCGTAGGCCAACAACCCCTGACCCAAATGCCTTAGTAGTGGAAGATGAAACTGTTGCGAATACCTTCGGTGGAAATCTTGGATTAAGTGATGACCTCAAAGCGACTTTGTTGAGTGAAGGGGTCAACTTCACTGGAGAATTCGTGAGGGGGAGGGCGTCATGTCGTGAGAAAAGCTAAATATATTTAGCAATCATTTAATTTGCATATTTTTCCTGAAAACTTTGAATTTTTTCTAAGGATGTGGAGAACCCGTTGATAAAATTGTTGGAGGAGTAGCTGCCTCCATCAGACAATATCCCTGGACGGTTGGATTAACTCGCGGAGGGAGACCTTATTGCGGAGGCTCCTTAATTAACAATTATTACATCGCCACAGCCAGTCATTGCGTAGATGGGCAACAGGCTAATCGGATCTCGGTCGTGATTGGGGAGCAAGACTATGCCAGTGCACATGACGGAGCGAATCCGCAAAGATACGCTGTGTCCCAGATCATTATGCACGAGCGCTACAATGGAAAAACCATAGACAATGATATTGCTGTGAGTAAGAAACATTTTTTAAAAAAAAGTCATTAAGGTTATCTATACAGTTTGTTTAGAATGCAATTAACCTATTTATTTAAATGTTATAATAGCTTCTGAGATTAAGCCAACCTGTTCAGCTCGGAGGAACGAATATTCCGGTTTGCTTACCTGCATCGAATCAAAATGACTTCACTGGAGAAATCGCTACTGTGGCAGGTATTTGGAGATAAAAACTGGAAAATTCTGGTGGCTTTTAAAGGAATATTTTTTTAATTTAATTGTTTTTGTTGTTGTGGTTTATGTAGGATGGGGAGCGACGTCACAAGGCGGAAGTACTTCAAGTCATTTAAGGAAAGTGGAGGTCCCCATCATATCTAATACGGAGTGCAACAGCGGTAAATCTAGATATTCTGGGAAAATTACGCAAAATATGATGTGTGCAGGATATCTCGAAAGTGGAGGAAAGGATTCGTGTCAGGTTGCCCCATAAAATAATTCCAATGCAATTTTTATTGCCATTTTTGTGTAATAAATTTTACTAATTTTTATGCAATAATTTTAAATTAGGGCGACTCTGGAGGACCTCTTATAATTGAGAATGGTAAAAAGGTTCATGTATTTGTAGTTTTATAAAAGCAAAAGCAGAGAGGGCTAATAATTAATTCTCTACCTAATTACATTTCTGTTAATAGGTGGTAGACGAACTCTAGTTGGAATCGTATCTTGGGGATATGGCTGTGCCCAAGCTTATGCACCTGTAAGTTTAATTCTTTTATTATTGATTGTTACAAAATAGGAATTTAATTGCCTCACTTAATCTAAATTGTATCTTTTTGTAATGTTTTACAGGGAGTTTACACAAGAGTAGCAAGTGAGTTGTCAAACCAAATTACTATATGCTTTTTAAAAACGCTATAGAATTTTAATGTTGGCATTACATCTTTGTATTTTTAGGGTATCCAGACTGGATTTTGTCTAAGACAAGGGTAAAATTTCATACTTTACTTTATATGTAACTAAAAAAGTTTGCTTTAACTTTACAATGCTAAGAAATTGCTCTATTTTAATGGTGATATTGGTTTTTGTATTTTTAGGGTGCAGATTGGTGTCAAGGCTAAACTTCCGATAAGAGATTTAGCACGCAGACTAGACTACTATTTAGTCTATTTACTATTATGTATTTATAATATTTTATTCTTGAGATTTCAAACGTGTAAAGTAAAATAAAGCGATATTTAATTTCCCGAAAATTTGCACTTTGCGTATTTTGTTTTACGGCAAATGAAGTTGAACGAACTTTTTATACCGAAAAAGGAACCCTGCTGCTGATTTATAATTTTTCTTGATACTTTAAAATGACACATGTCATGTAGAACAACATTGTGTTATGCAATAAAACTGACCGTCCTCATAACGAAACTTTGCCTGAGGGCCATTATTATGATTCCTTTGTCGGACCTCGGACGTATCATATTTTCACTCTTACGCAAGTATCATCATCCAGTGCAGCAGCGCATCTGAAAGATGTTTTTTTATATTATTTGCAAACTTTCGACCGAATGAACCTTGCTTTTGCTTTTGCAAAATTTGGATTCTTCCTCCAATTTAAAAATTTTGCAAGAAAATTTCACTTGAGCCAGTATGAAAATTATGCAATAAACTTGTTATGAATTGAGCACTGAGTTTATTTATGAGATGGTGCCATACTGTGCCGTAGTTGCATTTTCTGATACTAAATTTAACAGTGAAATGACGAAAACAAGCAATATAAATTCTTTAAAACGGTTTCTACTGCACACTTATATAATTAAGTATTATCACATTTCTTTCTAAAATGATTTAAAGCAAGATGTGTGAAGAATATTAATTTAAAATTCGGGATGGTATTCATAAAAATGATGTCATTTTGCTTTTTCTCCGTTGCTGCGTTTTTCTCATATTTTTCAAGAAAACCATTTCTAAATCACGAGCATTTTAGTTCCTCTTGAAAGTCAAGAGTGACAAAAAGTGAAAAAAAATTATTGAAATTATTCTCTGTAGAAAATATTTCATTTTAAGAAAATGACGGTGACAAAATCAATTTTGCTTTTGCTAACTGTGTCATCCGCAGTGTTAGTTTGCTTATCGTCGCCAGTAGATAAGGTGAAAAATATTATTCCACGATTACTTGCTTACTCTTGCGTCATCATCATTTTGTACCGTAACGTAACACTTCCTTAATTATTCATGAGTGGAATATTTTTTAACAGCAAATCTCCATTCCGGAAGCTTACATTCCAGTTCAAATCCGAGCTGATGATGATGGTGTGCCTTCTCCAACAACAGGAAGTCCATCTCTTGCTTATGAAGAAGCGACTGTTCAGCCAAGAGATGGGGAGGAGCTTGCAACTACCCTTCAGTCAGTACAAGATGATGGATTCCCTACACCATTGCCATTTTTAGATGAGCCTGAAGAAGAAATTTATTATGATCCTTCCGTTCCTCCTTCAAGGGAGACTTTGACCCCACCAAACTTCGATATTAATAAAATTCAGGGGATTACAGGAACTAAAGATGGTCAGAGTGCTCCTGTGTTTGTGGGACGACAAGCTTGCAGTATGAAAAATTCTCTTAATTAATTTTAAAAATTGCTCAATAGTGTAAACTAAATTGTCTAACTGCGTGCAGAGTGCGGAGTTGCTGGAGAAAGAAGGTTTTCCGTGTACAATGACACAAAGATTGTGGGAGGAGAGCCAGTGCCAATTGAAGAGCTTCCCTGGACTGTAGCGCTTCTTAGGAGGAATTGGCTTGGTCTTGTAAATGATAAACCTTATTGCGGTGGAACTCTCATTAACAATTTATACATTCTTACCGCCAGTCATTGTGTGGATGGGTAAGATAGAAAAATTGTTTTGAATATCATTAACGCAGATTTACTTAAGTGCGCTTGTAAAAAAAGTTGCGTCAAATTTTTTTTTTTGAAAGAATGAGCCCAAGAAGTATTGTCGCTGCATTGCACGAAGAAGATGTAAATTCGCCTAACGAGACGCCAGCAGGAACGCAAAGGATTGAGATCGAAAAGATTATCATGCATCAGCAGTACAACAGGAGGACTATTGATAACGATATTGCCGTGAGTTTGAAATTAAAAGGATTGCGTATGGGTGTATGATTATTTTTGTAAAATTTTATTATGTAAATTGGTAATGTAAATTTAGCTTTTGAAGCTGGCAATGCCTGTGGAACTAGGAACAGTTCTAGTTCCCGCTTGCCTTCCTGCTAATAATGATAACTCTTTTGAGAATTTTACTGCCACTGCCGCAGGTACGTACAAACAGGCCAATTAACATTACAAGTTTAAAAATACAAAGAATAGTAATGATGATGTAGTTTGAGAGTAATATGTTTTTGCGATTGTTTGTGAAGGTTGGGGAGCTGTGAAGGAATCAGGATCACAGTCAAATGTTCTACGGAAGGTTGAGGTTCCAGTTATCCCAAATCCGGATTGCAACACAAAAACTAAATACAAAGGGAAAATTACTGGTGAGGAGTTTTACAATCAATCAGTCTTTTTGGCAAATATACGGTTATACATACTAAAAACTATTTAAATCTTAACTAAATTAACTTTTTAAAATGTACTTTTTCAAGATAACATGCTTTGCGCTGGATACGATGAAGGTGGAATGGACAGCTGTCAGGTGAAATTTATATTTTAACCTGATTATCTTGTTTAGGTATTTATTCACTTATTATGTAATATGGACTAATTTGCTGCATTTTATATTTTAAAGGGTGACAGTGGCGGTCCCTTAACAATTGAAAATGGAGAACGTTTGACCTTAATTGGTATCGTATCTTGGGGCTATGGTTGTGCAAGGCCAAACTCACCCGGGGTTTATACCAGAGTTGCCCGCTATCCAGAATGGATTGTATCGAACGCTAAAGATGCTGAATGGTGTGTGGAATAAAAGTTTAAAAAGCGAACTTTTGAAGCGCGATGTTATTTAAAAAATTTAATTGCTAATCATATCTTAATCAACGACACTTTGTTTAAATAAAAGTTATAATAAAATGTCCAAGAATAATTTCTATTAAAGAGTTTTTGATTCATGTAAGAAAATTCATATTTGGGGCAACGTGAGATTTTCAGACAAGACTATGAAATTTTTTTATTTTATTGAAATGAACGGCCAAAATTGGAGTAATTAGACATTTTAGTACGTAAATCAAAATACGTGTTTTTATTTTTGTTATTTATTATTGCTCGAATTATCGTCTTGTAGACCAGCTTTGGCTTTCAGGTTGACCACGGCCTCTCTCAGATTGTTCAGGTAAATCTCCATTCTTGAATAGCTCTTCTCCAGGTAATTCTGCAGGATATGTTGTAAAACTGCAAATTAAACATTAAAATTGATTACGTCATCAGCAAACATTCAAACACCACACATATTTCTTCTCAGATATAAGCTTGTTAGGAAATATTTTAATTAAACAGATTATATAGAAGGGAATTAACTAACTTGCGTAAGCAATATATTGCAAAACGGCATGCAACATGTAGGTCAAAATTACAAATATTATGGAAGAAACCAGAATTTTCTTCCACGGTAAGTTTTCTAGATTCATTTTGAGTATGGATGGGGTATATAAATTAGGTGCAAGCGAACTTCTCTATTTAATGCAATAGTAATAATGATTTTCCTTACCCTGTTTGACTTCCACCGCAACGTAATTCATGTAAGTCAGAAATCAACGATCAAATGCATTTTTGTTGGCATGTTGAACATTGCATTGCTATGGAAAGATTCGATGTTTTTTGTCGCTGAGCATTTTTATCAATTTTATTGAATTCGACTCAAACTTTAATCCTAATCGTTTTAAAATTCTGATCAGATTTTAATTTAGATCGAACCACCTCTAATCCAACCCACTAGGCTTCACAGAATATTGTTTTTATAATTATACGGCTTCCACATTATTTTACTTCCGTAAAAGTTTACATTATATTCACAGATTTATGTAAAATATATTGAAAGAATAGTTTAAAGTAAAGGTATATAAAATGGCCTGTTCTTGCTCAACAAAGAGTCCTTTCCACGTTCCCGGCTACGGCGGCTTCGTCCCAGGTAATAATGCTCAAGTGGGGTTCACCTATGCTCGAGGGACACACGAAGTGATGAGATCCAGGGGACCGGGTGGGAGCCAGTTCAAGCCTTGTCCGAAAGGATGCGGAACCATGGACCCTTGTGCGGTACGTCTGAAATATTTTCCACAATTTTCTTTCACAATTTTAATTGCTTTTCTAATCATCCATCCTCATTCAATTTTTCTCACAGGACCACTCCCG
This sequence comes from Lepidocyrtus cf. sotoi NNG-2020, assembly GCA_027744475.1. Classification (NCBI taxonomy): domain Eukaryota; kingdom Metazoa; phylum Arthropoda; class Collembola; order Entomobryomorpha; family Entomobryidae; genus Lepidocyrtus; species Lepidocyrtus cf. sotoi NNG-2020. The sequence continues at coordinate 64 of JAHZNJ010001888.1, read as the reverse complement.
AGACCTTCGAGCTCGACTCCACCTCCTCCAGGGAGAAATCGATCCAAATCCTTGCAAGGGGATG
>JAHZNJ010001887.1:0-10346 GCA_027744475.1 Lepidocyrtus cf. sotoi NNG-2020 | reverse complement strand
CAATGTTCTTCCGAAGTAGTAGTAAGTAAGCAGCCTCCTTTCTTTTTTATCTAAACATATTCACGTAAGAAAAGTTGTGATTGCTCTGCGTACAGACTAGAGAGTTTGAAATTTTTTGAATAGTGAAGCAAAATTTGTTTTTTATTATTTGAGGAATGTGTTTTTCTATTTCCAGTCCAAATCGAATACCTCTTCTTTTTCTTTTGAGGATATGAATAAACTAAAACAATGAATTTTTCAGATCTCAGAAATTCGAATGGATCTAATTTCAACCAATAAAGCTTAATAGGGAACAAAAGAGAAGTAGTCAAGTCAAATCGTCGTCTATCTCTCAAAAAAGAAATATTTTTCTCCTTTTTAGGATGAAACAGAAGAGAAACAGAAACAAGGGAGTTTTACTGAATAAAAACTTTGAGTCGGCTTTTTGAGTGTGGAGCTTGGAATTGCTGCTGTAGTAAAAAAAAGTAAGTGAGTGAGTAACTGAGCAGAGCTAAAGCCAAGCTTTAAAAAATAAAACTACTACGAAAGGTGAAGAAGGGAAAAATGAGAGTTTTTGCTTGCAGCCGTGTCGTAGTCGTCGTAGTAAAAGTAGGAGCGCAGCTCTTAACGCAACGCAACTCTCTCTTCCAGCTTAGGTCTTTACCCGACGAGGGATCTCATAGAACTGCTGGTGGTGCAACACTGCAACTGCAACTTGTATCCCGAGAGGAGAAGAGAAACTGAACTGAGCTAAACGAAAGACTGACTAATACGGAGAGTAGCAAAATTGTTGTAATAGAGGAGAAAAATATCATAGTTCTGTGTCTGTTGTAGTAATATAAGCATAACCATACTGCGTACCAGCAATACTACTACTACTACTACTACACTCACAAATGTACGTACACACTTGGCTCACAGCTCACCACCGTACATTCACTCACTCACTCGTCCACCTCACTAGCATAGATAGATATAATATCCTGCTTACTACTTGCCTGCCTGCCTGCAAATACCTTCCTATTTGTTTCCCTTTCGTTGTGCGTATATTATTTTGTTTCTTCTCTCTCTCTTTATTTTTTCCCTATCTGAAAAGAAAAACTCGCTACAAAATACAAACTTGCTTGCTCTCGCTGCTGGCTTGCATACACATTCACTCACTCACAAACAACATCCTTTTAGCTTAGCTTTAGCTTTAGCTTAGCATTGAACTAAAAGATGAGAGAGGAGAATAAAAAAGGAAGGAGAAGGGGAGAAAGAGAAGCAGTTCTTCTTCCCCGCATTACCATTATCCCATCCATGTTTTTGGGAATAGATTTTTTTAAAAGGATGAAGCCAACTTGCATTGCACGGAAAATGCAGGAAAGAAGAAAGGATAGAAGAAGTGAATCCTAACTTCCCAACGTAGATTTTTTGGTTGGTAGGTATTTATTTTACGAGCACGATATTCTACGATCTGTGTCTGTAGTAAAGTAATAGTAAAGCTGTGTAGTAGTAGTAGTGAAGTGAGTGAGTGTGAGTGATCGACTGATCGTAGTAAAAGCGTAGTAAGTAGTAATTTTCGTTAAACTGTGTAGGCACAGCATAGCAAGCAAAGCAGAAGAATGAATAAGTCTTATAAAATAATATAACTTTTATAGTTATATATCTAATATCTCTCTATGAAATGAGCCTTTTTTAACTCGTTATTTTACTCACTCCTCTCTCTCTCTCTTTCTCTCTCACTTGCTTACTCATTCGCCTTTGCTTTTGCTTTTACGCTTAGGTATAAGCTCGCCTTTGCTTTCCTTCTTTCTTATCTTTTTTTTCATTTTCTTGTATGGATATATACTAGAAAGCTTTATATAATATGTAATAATAATGTAATATAGTTGATTTCTTTTCCCTTGTCTTCTAGTCTTCTTCCACTACTACCGCTACAGAATTTCTTCTTCTCATTCTCTTTCAAAATATCTGAAAGTTACACACTGTGTGTTGTACATGGATTCCTTTCGTAACGTAACTGTTTTAATAGCTTTTTTTATTCTCTCACTCACTCTTTCTTTGTGTGTGAGCGACGAGCGAGCAAGCGAGTGCAGTGCAGTTAACGTAAGTGTTCTCTGATAGTAATAGTACAAGTGAGCGAGTAAAGTAAGGATGTAAATGTTGCTTGGAACATCACATCATCAACATATGCATACCTACACTCCCATTATACATACATTGTTGGATTTAGTATTTAAACTGAAGCTATATGCAATGTTCAATGTTCTCTTAATTTCTCCCTAGTTTGTCTTCTCAATTCTATTTTTCCTTCGCTGCTTATGCTGCTCCTTCTGCCATGAGTTCAGAAGATGAGATGCCGGTTTTTCTCTCTTCCCCGTTCTGATTTTTCGTTGTTGTTCCCTTCATTCCATTTTAGATTTGGTTATATATATAATATAATACGTCAGAATAACATGTTGACTCTAGTTTATGAGAATGTACAAAAAGTTTACAAGAGAAACAGCAACAGAAAGGATGGTGGTGGCACGGTACACGAAATGCATTCCTTTTCTTCATCTATCTCATTTTGTTTCTCTTTTCTCACTTATTTCGTCAATTCAATTCACTCCTCGATTAATGTGAACATTATTTCGCTGCTGCTGTTTTACGTTTTACTATCCTTTTTAGCTTCAACTTTATATATAAAATGCAAATTAAGTGCAGTTTGATTACTTTTTCTCGTACATTGGATTTACTTTTAACTCTTTTCCCTGTTCGAAACTGACAATTGAAGAATTTGATCTGATCCGATCTGATCTGCTGCTGTTCGCAGAAGGAGAAGAAAAGATCAAAGATAGAGATAGTAAGGCTGTGCTGAGGAGTTAAAGAGTGAGAGAAAGAGAGAGAGAGAGAGAATGAAGTTGTGATGATGATGATGACGATGACGATGATCCTGATGGAATGTTTTCCTTTCTTTCAAAATTAGTGATGCTGATGATGTGTACCCACATTAGTAGAAATTTTAAGCATGCTTCCGTCTCCCAGATTGACAAATGATTGGTTTCAAGTGGGAAAATACTTTTGCGAGTTTTTCACTTGATCTCTTAAATTTGTCATTTATTTTAGAGTTTTAAGAGTTTTTTAAAAAAGAAAGAGAAGAAGAGCTCTTACTTTAAAATCTAAGCTGAGATTAAGGTGTCACATGAATTTAAAAGAAAGTAGGAAGAAAAAGAAGAACATTAAGTATTAGAAGATACTGTTGCAATTGCAATGTCTTACTCTCTGGTTGAAAAGGTTAAAAATTAAAAGCAGAAAAAAATATATTATGCAACAACTAAATATATTCTCTGGTTCGTTCGTTGGGTTAAGCCAGTTCCGCTCATGCCTTCTTCACAAATTATCATTTTCCACTAGCAAAAGAGTCCATAACTTTCAATGATTCTCTTTTTTCCAACTTTTTTTTTTCTTTTCTGCTGCTCTTTCTTGAACTCTTTGATACTTTATGTATAATATTTTTTTAAACGAGAATGAAATTTTCATCAGCAAACCTTTAAGCACGGCACGCAACGCAAGCCAAAAAGAAGAAGAAGAAGACGAAGGGTAATGCACAACAAACATCACACAGCAAAGTACTTTTATTCCTCCATAATTAGTTCCAACTGTGTCTAAATAGGTGAGCTCCCCAAAATAAAATATGAATGAATATGAATGAAAAGCCCATTAAAGACATTCAGTGCAGTGCAAGCAGAACAGAATGAACGGAGAGAGAGAGAGAGACAGAAAGAAAAAACTTAAGTAAAGTCAAAGTCAACTTGAATTTTTAGGTCCTCACATTCACATCGTCAACAACAGCAGCAGCAGCAGCAACATCACGACGACGACGACGACGCGATGCGATACGATGTGGATATAGAGGAAGGAAACGAACCATTATCTTCAGCCTATTTATTTCTCTCTCTCCTTTTTTACACATTTTGATTCACTGTCAGTTTCTCTGTTTTTTACGAGCATTAAAGTCATTTTCTCCGTGTGTAATGCAACTTTATGTGTTTACAAAGCTACTATATTACACTCTTTTTTTCACTGCTGCACTTGTGTGTGAATTGCGAGTAGTATTTTGACCGCATGCACATCTTTTTCTTCTTATTCTTCAAGAAAGAAGATCTTCTTGGGTGTGTTTTGTTGTTGTGTTTTGCAGCAGTAGAAAAAGTGCTTAAACCATTTGGTTGGGTACAATCGAGGAGCCCCAATAATAATTTTTGCTCTTTTTCACTCCGAAGAAACGGAAACTACAGTAGTAAGTAGTAGATGCGGTAGTAGTGGTAATAGTAGTGGTACGTAATAAAAAAGCACTTGTTTATATACTTTCTGACTTGGCAAAGAAACCGTTTTAAAAACTTATTTTGAGTAAATCTTTTTTTCTTCTTCTGCTACTCTTCTAGGGTGACGACCATGATAGTAGTGGTGATCATGATGACGACAATGCCAAAGAGGAGGAGGCAGAAAATTCAGAAAAGAAGTAAGAAAAGGAGGCTTTATCTTCTTTAAAAGAAAAAATATATTTCTTAGGGTTCGAGAAATGAAGGGGACAAGTCAGTTCATATCAAGAATAAAATAATTCCAATTCCAACTAAAAATCTCTCAATCGTACGCAACGTATTTTAAAAGAAATTGTCCGGATTTTTATTCTGATGTCAGTTCCTTGAATTTGAAATTTTAAAACTTTAACCGACTTGCATTGCATAAAATGTAAGTAGGTAAGTAACTTGTAGGTAATCAGTTTCAAAATTGGGGTTGAAATATCACATAACGGCAAACTTTGGAGTTGGGACACGTGGACAGCACAGGGCAAACAAACACATGCAGCTAATAAAAGTCATCAGAAAGAATAGAATGAAACATTCTACGCGAAACGAGAATTGCAATAGAATTTATTTATGACACGATTATGATTATATCTTTCTGATTCAATCCTTTTTTATTATTCTGCTTCTAAAATTTGCCTATCGGCTTATAAAAAATGTCACATGTTTCTTCGCTAATCTTTTCTTCTTCCTTTTGCAAGCAGACGACAACAACAACTTTGCAATGCAATGCAATATTTTCCAAATTTATTATGCAGTAAAATAAAAATAAACCGTATTTAAGAAATTTTTCAACACAAATGAGACGACACAAATTGACGTATGAACGTCTTCAGACTTCAAAACAGTTTCAAGAGAGAGAGAAAAAAAATTGAATGCAATCTTTGATTTCATATCTCTCTGTCTTCTCTTCTGCTCCTTTTAGACTTCTCATAAAAACGCAAAGAAATGTAAATATGTCTCTTGTCACTTTTTAACATAATTTATGCCTCTTCTCATCTCACATGCCACAGAAAATTTTGTATTTTCTTGAATGGCCTGATAAGAATCAATGAGCGCAAAAAACTTTGAACGTTCGTAAAAAAGGAATCCCTTCTTTTTAGTAGTGAAATACGTAAAGCACATGGAGAAAGAAAAAAGATTAGCAAAGAAATTCGTGAATTGAAATGAACTGTTTTGGGCTTTAAAAAATATTTAAAAATTCAAAATGATTTCTTCAACCCGGTATTAAAATATTTTGCAGCAGCAGCACAAACAAGAAACAGCGCATGTCATATATATTTCCCATTATAATCAGATGATGATATCCGCGACAAATGCCGCGACATATTTATACTTTTTTAGAGTTTGAGAGAACCGTTTTGTTTTGTATGAATGAAAAATACTCGAAAAAGAAAAATATGAATGATTTTTTTCTGAAATTGTTCCTTCTGTTGCTGTAGTAATTGTAAGTAACTCTTTTTCTTCACTGAGCTTTTTGCTTTACATTTCATCTCATTCATCTCTTGAAAGGTCAAAATACTGTGCGGTATAAATTCCCAGAAATATTATGTATTTATTGTGCTTCCTATCAACATCCACTATCATCATCATCAACATGACGAGAAGACGAAGTTGCGAATGAAACATGAAAAAGTTAACAATAGAAGACGAGCGAGAGAGAGAGAGAGAAAAAAAGAATGAAAAGAAAAAATCATTCTTTCGCTCCTTCTTCTTGGGACATTTCAAGAATAATACTCTCTTGTCCACGCTTTTCATCTTGAAGATCATCCTCATTGTCAAATTTAATATGGTGCGATGCGATTGCGATGTAACAGAACAATACCGAATGGAGCTCTTCTTACGTAAAATTATTATTATATTGCAATATTGTACAATGTTCAGCTCAGTCAGTACAGTCATTATATTATCATCAGCATCAACATTGCAGCAGCGCAAGAGCGCAACGCACAAGCAGACAGAAAAGATTCTAAGAAATGATTAAAGTTGAAATGATTAAAATATAGGAAGCTGTGCGTCTGCTGCTGCTGTTGTTGTTGTTGCTATTCCGTTGCGTTATGTAGAAGTAGAAGAAGAAGATGATGTGATGTGGAGTATATTATACAATGCAATGCAATGATATAATTATGATGGGCACAAAATATTTTTTGATGATGACAAAACGAAAGACTAATATGAAGAATGAAGAAAAAAAATTATAATAATGGTGAACTGACGAGAGTTTCTTTCTACTACATTCACAATTCACTCTACAAATCTGGTTGTCATTATCATCGTCATCATCATCATCATCAACATCAACATCGTCAGCATGCTTAAGTCAAGTCACTCAAAAAATCTTTTTCATATTTACCATCATCTTCATCATAATAACCAAAAAGAACTCAGTCAGTCATGGTGAATCCATTATAATACTGACATGACTTTAACATAACATGAAAAAATTGATCAATCTCAAGCTTTTTTCAATGTATGTGTACCTTTTTTTTATTTTCCTCGCAAAACTATGGAGATGGATTCGCAGAGATGAGCTAAAAACCAATAAAAATGATAAACTGTTTGTGAGGAGTAAAAAAGAGTAAGGTTGTGTGTTGTAAAAGTTGTAAGTTTTGTAAGTTGGACTCGACTGGCCAAGAAATGAAAACAAACAACGCATAATGCCCACAACACAAAAAATAATCATTTTTGGCCACACCATCATCATATCACCAACTCTTCTGCTATTGCCATAATAATGTACTTAAAAATTTGCTGCACCAGAGTGCGAGCGTCGTAAAAACCTAAATTTTTTTATGCAATGTCACACACAAATTTTATCCTGCTTACTCACTGTAACTCTCCTCATCAGCATCAGCAGCATAATATTTATTTTTTATATATTATACAAATATTTTTTCAATGATGATGATAATTATCGGTTTTGGTTTTGTGTAGAATAATAATAAAAAAGGATCAAAACGCCCAAAAAATTATATATATTTTTCTGACTTGATATTTAATGATGATAGTAAATGATTGTATCCATAATATTATAGTATTCTCTCTCTTTTTTTATCATCCTGCTTAAAATTATCTATGCATCATGTTATCATCCTCATTTCATTGTACTTTGTAATATTTTCGTAGTAAATTTTATGCATGTCATAATTATTTATACATCACTGAGTGTTTGTAGCGTTCTGTACTGTGTGTACTTTATTATATTCTTCTTTTTCTGGTCATTGTCTCGTAAAAAATACAGGATTCGGTACACAGAGTATAGATAGGATTATGATTATACCTTTTTGGTGCAATAAAAAACGTCACCAATCATAACTTTTTTGAAGAGATGGATGATAAAACATGTCAAAATTTACATAAGAGTAAAAAGTAACCACCACCAACACTGATGTTGCTGTGTTGTTATTGCAAAAACCCCGGCGCTGTGCACCGTATAGTTAATAAAGGTAGATAAGAAAGGGAAATTGTTACAGAAAAGCCAAAAACAAATACTCCATATTAGTATTACTAAACGTAATTATCTCTGCTGCTGATGTGCTGCTGTCGTGTTCCTGCTGAACTCTTTGATATATAAATGCTGATGGGAGAGATGATATTTTTAATGAAATTATTGGGTTAGCAAAATAAAAAGCTTAAAAATGTTGAATAGGTTCATTTCTGATGATGATTATGATGAGATTGTGGATTGGGATAAAATAACACAAATTTAAATCTAAATGTAATGTAAATCTTGATCCATCCAGAGAGAGAGAGAGAGAGAGAGAGATGAAATTTTTTAAAAAAAGTGGTTAGTTGGTTGTTTTTAAAAAATGATTGACAGACTCTGGCAGAACTCAACTCTCTCGACCTTTTTCAACAAGCTCAAGCCAAAAGCTTTAGTAGAGAGATATCCAATCAGTTTAAGTGAGTGTGTTTGTGTGTGTGTGTGTGTGTGTGTGAGTGTGAGGACAGGACACATGAGAGCTGCTGCTGCTGCTGCTGGAAAGGTTGAGTTGAGGTTTGAATTCGAGAGTGGAAAATTTTTACTACTTTACTACGTACGTACGTTACGTACACGCCAAACAAACAAGCTCATCGCTTTTTTTGAAGCTTTTCTCCTGCTATGCAAGAATAGTAGAATGATCGATTGATAGAAAATGAGCAAAGAACGAACGAATGAACAAGCAAGGTTTTATTTCTTGCTGCTGAAGGAAGAAGATGGAAATGAAATGACTTTTTTTCTGAAAGAGCGCCATTCTTTCATTTCATACTACTTTTTTCTTTCTCTCTCTCTCTTTTACTGAAATTGAAAATGAATATGCTTGTTTTTTTCTTCTTCTCATTTCATTTCAATACGCTTGTCAAAATAAAGTGATGTATCCTTTTTAATATTCTAAACATTAAAATATAAGTATAAATATAAATAGTTTTACATAATTTTTTTAAACGTGAAACAAAATCAAATCCATTATTATTATCATTCTTATTATTATTCCTGTTGTTTGTGTAGTAATAATGTATTAAGTAATATGCTTACAGCTGCTTCTCCAATTTCCTTTCATCATTTTTCTGCTTTACTGATGATGATGACGTGGATGAGATGAGAAAATAGTGACTGAGTGAGTGAGTGAGTGAGTGGGTATTGTGAAGTGAAGAGATGTGTGTGATGTGTAAGCATTCGCTCGCTGCTCGTATTATTAACCCTTTCCCTTTCCAAAATCTTTTTTTTTCTTTCTTTCTCTCTCTCTCACTCTTCAGATTCTTTTATACAGTGAGAGGTTTCACGCTATGTTTATTTTTAAGTGGTGTGATAAGAAGACGACCTGACGGGATCTTATTTCCGAATATGAAATCACATCACATCAGGTTCAATTCAGTCCGTACAGTAGTCGTTTGGTTTGGGGAAAAGAAAGGAGAGTAAAATGGGGACACACACAAACACATTAAGTGCTTCCACTATTACCCAACAACATTAAATAATATGCTTATGTAGCAGAAACGTTTTTTTGCTCTGTCATATAGTTAGGAAAGGAACATTGTCTTTGAAAAGCCGTCCGTTCGTCCGTCCGTTTCTTCATTCGATTTTTTTATCTTTCTCTTCTCATTCCACGCAAGCAACCAGCTCAGAAAGAACTGAACAGACACATTGAAAACCTTGTTTGTTTGGACTGAGTGATCATCATCATCATCAACATCATTCCATCGAAAAAATGCATATTTATTCCTTCTATCTCATCATCACGTACAAACGTTCCTCTCCAGATACGACTACGAGTGAGTGAGTAGCTTCTTATTCTTGTATGTATGTACAGTAGCATTTTAAGCTCATTTAAATGACTGAGAAGCGCATTAAAGCTTAGGCCCTCTAAAGATTCTTCTCCCTCTTTAAAATTAAATTGAGTGCGGAATTGAATTCACTATGACTTAATTAGGGAGGGAAGAAGAAAGAGAGAGAGAGAGAAATGCCGACAAAAACGGGAAGCAAAAGAGAGAGAGAGAGACAGGCACAATGGATCTTGTATAAAGATAGGCATACACAACACATACCTTTTTTAATACGTGCCTTGCTCATTCACTCTCACTCACTCGCTACTATTATTCTTCTTTATATTGAGAATGAGAAGAAACCGGCTGAGACTCGACTCTCAACTCAACTCAACTACGATTACCTCTTCTACTACTTTTTTTCTGCAGTTTCAGTTTCTGCTTTTATTATAACCTTCTGAAAAATATATGCCTATCTACCTATCTACGTGCAATAGTAAAAAAGAGTCCTTTTCTTTCTTCCTTTCCTTTTCCTTATTCCTTTTTTCCTTGTCAGGTTTTTTCTCTCCGTTTCTCATTTAATTCTCCGTTTTTTTCTTTCTCATACACGTACTACTTACTTACTATACAGTAGTAGTAGTAGTCACATTTATAAGAGAGAGAGAAAGAGAGAGAGAGTACCTACTCCTCCTTCTTCTATTAAAGCTCGGCTTAATATCAGCAGGGAACAACAAAGGAGAAGAGAATGTTGCACCTGCGTATGACTAGTTTTGGGTACGTTTTCTTTTCCAAGTC
>JAHZNJ010001885.1:0-16855 GCA_027744475.1 Lepidocyrtus cf. sotoi NNG-2020 | reverse complement strand
CCTCCAAAAAACGAGAATTTCATAACCATTTTTTACAATCATATCATGAATCATAAAATATGGAAATGGAAGCAATTAAGCGTGCACTTGAGTAGCTTCTAGTACTTAAACTGCATTTTTTCGAAATAAATAATTATCGTAATTAGAGCCACAACCGGATAGGATAAAGTAAAATTGGGTGGTAGTGGTAAGGGAGTGCCTGTTTTAAAGTTTTGTTTATTTAGAAGGAGGTTTCAAAGGGTTGCATCATGCCAATCCTAATAATATGCAAATCGTAATACGAATCTATACCGGATTACGTGAATTAACTGATGTAATGTTATGTGAAGAAGGAAAGGAAAATTATTCGTTTTTGCTATCTTCTAGCATCTTTTTTAGTTTAACCTCTTATGTAATGTACATACTTACCTATCTAAGTATGGATGGATATATTTTTGTTGTTTGAAAAAATTGACAAAAAATATTCTGCATTGGCAATCACTAGCAATATCACCACCTACGTTACTTAAGATAAATTGAAGTTCCAACATCGACAACATAACCCTCAGATAATAGATGAGGGCCTTGCGCTAAATAGCTATGCTATAGCAAAATGCGGTAATAATAAACTTTACCATGAAACTCCTTGCTTCTCTCTCTTTGATCTCTGAGCTCTCTCTTTCTGGCTCTCTGTGAAATTCGCAATTGAATAAGCAATTGCGAATTTCACAGAGACAAAAAATTAAACAAAAAAGCGTTTTACAAGATGTGAAATGGCATGCTGTAAATTAATCTGTTGTTTTTGATATAGTATGTGGGATTGTGGGATAGATTTTATTATTATATAAGCTGGACTCTTCTTGGATAATTTTTCTTTGTTTTCGGGCACTTCATTTTTCCCTGTAAAAAATTCTTTGTTGATGATGATAACCTATCTTCTTCACCTTCTTCTAGCTCATTGATTAATATTACTAAAGTACTGCCCATGTCCAACCTTAAATTCAATTGGCTTCTTCACCATCCCACTTACTTTGCAAGTAGGTAAATTGCAAAAAGTGTTCCAGAAAATGAATCGTGTCCATCGGCTTTTGCGCAGTAGCAGTTTCTGCCAGTTTTTGCCTCGTACGAGGTTATGTTGTGAAGTCAATTTTAAAAAATATTTTTTGAGTCGATTGGCAGATTTTTGGCAATTGGAATTGGTTTTGGTATTATTAAATTGGTGTTGGTAATATTGCAGCTTTGCAACTTAATAAACAGCTTTGCTTTGCTTATATTTATCTTAAGTACCTATTATGAAATGCCTAATAGGTAGATATATTTTTGGAAGCTCTTTCTGTAAAATTGATTTTGTACTTTGGTTTTTATTTCAATCGATTCAGGTATCACCATATAACTGTGCTCATCTACACTTGGTACACTTACGAAGCCTATGAACCTCCACTCCGTTGGTTCATGACGATGAACATGTTTGTCCATGCCCTGATGTATTCCTACTACGCTCTCAAGGTATGGAAAATGCTAAAACTTAAATCATTTTAACAACAACAAATCAACAACAGCTAAACTGCTAAATTTTTCGCTAGTTTTTGCTAAAACTTGCCGCAATTATCTTTGTAACGATGTTATTATAATTGTCCCATCATCATCAGTAAAACTTGACTTGAGACACCATATTTTCTTGCTGTAACGACTCAGAAGTTTATTTGGGTCATTATCATCAGCACTACCACCTCCGCCCATTCCTTTTAACTTCTATTTTTACATTGTAGATGAATTACCGTCGTAGTGTAGCCATTTCTTCTTTTTGCATTTGTTTTGATCAACTTTGTTATCCGCAGCACAACAACATCAACAGTTCCTTTATACAAAAGTAGCCCTAGCATGACCTTTAAGTTATTGAGCAAAGTGAAGTGGATGTGGATGGAAATCCCTTCTCTTCCTACATAAATTATAAATTATAGGAAAGCAGTTTTGTTTTTGTTGCATGAACAACTTTTTTGTAGTACGTGAGTGATTCCGCTCGCTCATGTCAACCCACAACAGTTGCTCGTATTTGTTTCCCATTCACATCCTAACAATTTAAGCGAAAAATAAATGGATACAGTAACCATTATCCCATTCCTGTACCGGTACTCTATCATCCTCTTTAATTTTTTGCTAGTTTTTTGGACTGCTCACGATAATCAATATTTACATAGGTAATGTACAAAATAAACAGGAAGTCCGAGAGCAATTCGCAGTTTTTATGGTGAATGAAAAAAGTGTTTATGACATTCTCCTTTTAGTAATTTCCCACTTTAGTTTTAATTATAAACTCATGTACGGACCACTATTTGATAGTGGAAAATGGACAAGTTGGAATTGTTTACTGAAAAAATGCATACGTTTTCAAGGAAGTACCACGTACCCTTAGGAATTTCTGTGATAAAAATATAATTTATAAATGTAGAACGCTATCCAGCAGCATAAACAAGTACTATTTCCTGATTTTATGAGTAATAGTAGGAGGAAACAGGATATCATCCGGTTGTAGACTATAGACAGATTTCCTTAATCAGCAGCAGTAGACACCACGTGTGTGGTAATGTCCGGTGAATCAATTAGAAGCTCTTCCTTTTCCAGTCAGGCTGAACACATCATTATAATATTTAGAAACGCATCTTTTATCATCTCATCCCATTCATAAAATCTTCCAGAATTTGTAGGCGTGGAAGACAAAACGGGCGATATTAAAATGGGTGGTGGTGTTGTGGTGATAAGGTGAAGTGAATGAATAATTCTTTTCAGAGCGTCCATCCATCCATCCGTCCATGAGTGAAATAATATATATTTTATGCTAAATGGCCTGTAAATTGCTTTTCTGCCTTCTCAACACATATATTATTTAATTTTACGATTTAAATTTCTTTACTCTAAAACTATATATTGATTTATGTATTCATGCAGTCGTTGAAGGTGAAGATTCCACGAAACTGGGCGATGATGATCACCTGCCTTCAGCTGAGCCAAATGGTTGTTGGAGTCACAATCAATTTGTACTCTTTGTACATTAAAGGTCAGTTTTATTAACTTTGATTAACACGTCATATCTAATTTAATGGAATATTGATGGACGATACGATACCTACCTACCTGTACATACCTCATATCTTGTCAGTAAGAAGTACATAAATGAGCATTCCTGGCGTAAAAAAGGTTTCAATAGGTATCTCAATTACACTAGATCGTTTCACTCTGTGAAGATCATTATAATTTCCAAATGCACAAAAAGGAAATGAATATGGTGTAGCAGCGTAGTAAAGAGTGAATGAATCGTTTAAACAACAGTTTGCCCACATTTATTTATCCAATTAGTTCAGTCCTATTCCAGCAAGAAAAACTCTTTTGTCTCTCCACATACCTGTGGAATCAAAAGAATACGAGATATGTCTAAAAATTTCATGATAGCCCAAACGGTTCGATGTCTAAAGGATTTTTGCCTTTTTTATGATTTGTTTATTTTTCAAATTAATGAATGAAACTGAAAGGCTAACGCTCACGCTACTGCTGCTGTTACGCTGCACTGAAGCTTCTGCTCTTGCACTGGTATAACAAGTTAGTTTTTAACGCGAAATGAAGATGTGATAATTAAAGTTTCATGGAAAGATGGAGAATCATCATCATCATGTTAGTGGGCGATGCGTACTTTGTACAACGAATTTGCATGTTACTGTGTTCATAAGTATCAGAGTCAAAGAAATACTTTTTTACCTTGTACTTGCTTCAAAGAGTGCTAACTAAAGTATTTCATCATCATCACACGAGATAATATGTGAAAGAAAAAACTTTAAAAATGATAATGTAATCCTTTGACTTGACCAAACTTTTAAAAAAATGTAATAGGTACACTACTGCATAATATGGAGGCGGCGTGTGGCAGCACCCACTTCGTTACAGACAGCATCATCTCATCTCTTCTCATCATTAACTTTTTTAAATGTGGTTGAATTTGATTTTTATTTTTCAAAGCAATATTTTTTGTGAAGATAAAAAAAAAGATAAGGATAAAACACACTACCACTACTTAACTACACTCTACTCTAATTGTTTGTCATTGCCATCTTCAACCAAGTTCAAAGTACGCATGCATTTTATAAATTATAAATTTTTTAAACAACACGCCCTGCATCATCTTGTGGTGCAGCAGCAACAGTTGCAGACATAGTAAACCACATTGTTCAAACGAAACAATTAACCATGTCTCTGTTCTGAAGCTCTCGCTCATTTTTGTCAAAGAAGAATCAAGTATGTTATGCGACTCGTGTTAGGTTAGCACTAAACTAAAATGAACGAATGAGTGAGTTTTAAAGCTTGCATTGTTGATTTTTATTATGACGATGATGATGATGATAACAATTATGATATAAAAAACTAGCTATCAAGCATGCAGAAACTGCCGAATGTTTTTGATGATGATTATAAATAATACATAAATGATATTTTTAAAATAATTATGCGATGGTTATCTACACTTCAACTATGTTAAGATAAAAGGTACTGTATGGAATTTATTGACGATAGGTAACGCTCTATGTTAGTGGACGATGGCATGGCGTACTAGTCGCAGGTCGCAGTTCAAAGAAGATTGTAAACGGTGTATTTTAAAAATACATACTTGTTTGCGGTTTTAAAGATGAGTATTGCATAAAAATACAATCATTAAGTTAGCAAACTTGTGGTCAGTTTAAATGAATAAGTGAAGAAACTTTGTCTTTGATTGAAGCAAAAAAGGGTATTTGGAATTTGCGCTTGAATTTTACAAAATTACAATTTCGTACATTTGATTTGGAATTACAATGGAAATTTCAGTCGTCATTAGTTTATTTGTAGCAAAGCGCTTGATGATGCCATTGATATTATACGCTCATTGACTACACAGACTACAGACTGACGATATTCGACAAGGATGATTTTATTTGTTTATGAATGACTAATAATAGTTTGATAATTTGTTTTTTTAAATTTACAGCAGTCGTAGGCGCTCCATGTGCATGCGGTTGGGAGAATATTAACTTTGCCTTGTCCATGTATGCCTCAGCCAAAATGGCATAAGAAAGAAGACTAGCATTACTAATGATATTTTATGTATTATTCAAACTATATTTTTATTCACTTGTAATTTGGCTGAAGTTATCAACACTAGTAACTTCATTCCAACGTACAATTTTAAGTATTTTTACCTCTACTCCATATCATCATCATTGTTATTAATATTTGATAAAAAATAACTACTAACTAATGTGTTTAGCCTCCTCCAACAATCCATAAGTCTGTTGTGCATATTATTATAATTATAAATTCACATTAGACTTTCAATAACGTTATTATTGAATAAGTGTTATCCTTATTATTACGTAATAATAGGCGATTAATTATTATTAGTAGTAGTAAGAAGAACGTACCTACCTACATAAGAAAATCTACTTAAGTATTAACGATTGAGAGAAACTTTTCTTAATCTAATTTTAAAAGAATCCTAGTTTTTTAAGATTTTATCCTCTGCAGAAGTAAATATGTACATAATTAATTAATTTAAGTTACTGTAAGCAATGTTGCAGAACGGAAGAAGCAAAAAAAGCTTTTTGTCTTTGCTTCCGTTTCAAAAGTCTGTGTCAGTATAATAATAACAATAAGTTTATGTTATGTTATAGTTTTAAAAAACTTGAATGTTATTCTAATTATTATGTACCAACTATGAATAAATCGTGTATTATTATTACTATTACATAATAATTGTAATTTGTATAAAAGTTTTTAACGTATTTTTAGTTAATTTCGAATGATGTTGATTATAAAATTATGACAAGACAAGTAAGGTTTTTTTTGTAGGTTCCAAAAATAACACTTTACTTTTTCACACATACAACAAACTGCTGCTGTGCTCCTGCTACTTATCTATTATGTTATTATTATTATTTGCAATTTAACGAATGATATATAAGCAGAAGAAGAAGAAGAAGAAAGAAACAATGCTACTGCTAAAGTAAAGCAAGTGTTTGTTGTACATAATTTTACCAGTTTAAATGCCCAGGTTTTAGATTTGACTGTTAAACACTTGTGTATTCAGTATTTTTCTGTGAAAAAGAAAAATAACATTTAAATACTTGTAAAATATTTTCGAGAAAAGATCTGTTCCCCTTTGAATTGTTTTTGTCACATATTTTTTTGCTGTGTCATTCCTATGCTACAGGATTTCTTACAGAATCTCATCCCGTACGCGAACGCAAGAATATCATATCGCTCATCAGCATCATCATTCATTATCATACCTGTTTTGGTGCATTCTCCGTCGTATACTATTGATTTGCTTTATCTTTGTATTCTCTTTCAGATCTTTGTCCCCGACAAGGCAATTACACAAACGAACGAATAAAATATATAGAATTGCTGCCTTTTTGTTGAATTGTTTAGTAAAAGACCTTAAAAGGAGCAAAAATGATAAAAGAAGACTGTAAAATAAAAATATATAAAGAGTTTCAATGATTTTCACTTTCGTTATTCATTCTTCCTCTCTGTCTCTCTCTTCTTTTAAACCCCTTTCTTCCTTCGGGTCCTATTTAATCTCTTAAATTGTTATGTCAGTCAGGGAAGGATTAGACAGGGAGAAGGATACGGATACTTATACTTACACGAAATAGTACTACTACGCAATCTATTCTCTAATTTCTATTTTGGGACTGTTTTGGGAGATTTCTTACGAAAAAAGGAAGGAACCTTTTACCTTTCTTTAAATTCTTTTGTTGTATCTGTATCTGTAGTACTGCTTTGGTATAACCATCACCCGATCATCGTTCTTTTTTGTCAACATTTCCTCAACTTTCCAAAAATAGTTCCTTTGCAATTACGTATCTTTAATAATGTTACTACCTACTACCTACCTATTATTATGAAATACCTTTTAAATGTTTGTCTCGCTGGCTGAGAAGCTTTTGTCAAGTCACATTTATTCTGCTACGCAGGTAATAAAATTCATAATAGGGACCGAGCATCAAGTGAGCTAGGCCAGGCCAAACCACTTTCATTTTTGTACTGTGTGGGAGTTATGTTGTTATGTGTGTATTACTAATGGACATGCCCAACAGGGTTTCGTTCGTTATCATCGCGATCAAGAATCATCATCTCTGTCAGTTTTTCCTTCTCTGAATGAAGATTTGTTTTTGTTTATAAGTGATTGTATGCACTTGTTCTATTTTTACTTTTTACGAATAGTTCGTTCGATCCACTCCAATTCCACTTGCTATACAGAAACCGTGACTGACTGACTGAAGGTAAAATTGGTAATATAAGGTGTTTCCTAGTATAATTTTACGAACAATGTCATTTTTATACTGGGCAAAATATTCTTTCTACAAGCTTAACATGCGCATACCTACGTAGAAATTCATAAATAGGAATAATCAATTCAGCAATCCTGTTAAACTTATGCCGTGCGGTTATATTGAGGATCACTAAAAACGATGCGTAATGCAATATGAATATTTTCTTTAAGAGTTTGATGCAATAAACGAAAAGCTAATATTGAGGTGGACATATTATGTAATTAAAAAAAATTTATGTTTAAATTATGTACAGGCTTGTGTTTATTAGACACGCGATTAAAATTTTTACAATAAACTAAGCTGACGCTAGCAGACAGGTAGTTTTCACATACTGCATATTCGTTTTGCCAAGAGAAAATTTTTTAGCCCACCACCGTCTCCTAACTGATTCGGTAATTAACGTTTAATCTCCGTTAATCCGGTGAACTGTTTTACTAAATATTATTCCTTTTATTAAATCGAAATAGATAAAACGTAGGAAGGAACAGAATCAGGCATAATAACATCAATAGTAGTACATTACTCAATTATTAATGGATGATTAGCTTTGTTAGCTTAATAATAGTGACCTCTCTTGTTTTTCAATCAGCGTTGTCTTAACTGTAGTTAAAAACTTTGCCATCTCTTTCAAATCTTTGACGTAAGTGGAATGAGCGTCTGATTTGTTGATGTAGTCGCCCACATTTACAATTTCTGTCAGTCCGTCATCGATCCAACTACTCTCTGGCTCTGGATCCTTTATTGTTGACACCTGAAAGTCAATCATTTATATTTTATTATTTTGCCAATAAGTGCACATAGGTTTGCAGTTTACTTATGTCTTATGAGACTACTTTCGTTTATACTTACTGAAGTACAGGTTAACGCACATTTTTGACAGTTTTCTGTCTCACATTTGAACTTCTTCAGTAGTTTTTCATTATCACTTGACAGTTCCTCCATGTGATCATTTAAGCTGACGACGATGTCGTTGAGTAGGGCATTTTCACTATTTGCTGACTTCAAACCTTGTTGCAGAGCTTCCAGTTTCTTGCATAACAAACCATTCTATAGCAATTTTAAAATAAAATCATGTTATTAGACCAGACAACAGAATTGATACTTATTAAAAGGGAATTATTTTATTCGTACGCATCTCACATCTACCAGAATCTGCTTCAAACAAGATCCCAAATGAGTAAGCACGCTTGTCAAATCAGCAACAGTTTCACTATCCACTACACTGCTCTCTGGTTTTGGAATAATGCTTCCAATACAATCATATAAATCCTTAACGAATATTTCGTAATTTGAAAGCTATTAAGAAAAATGAAGAATAATAACCTAAAGTAATGAAGCTAGTATAAGTAACTAGTATAAGTAAAATTTAATTTTACTAGCGTTTAAGTACCGTTATACTCTGAGTACAGAGCTGTTTTTCCTGCACAACTACCAGCGTTTGATTTTTCTCGAAAGCTTCCTTCATTTTTTCCAGCTCAAGAATTATAGAAACATCCGCGGAAGCACCATCTCCCAAGGAACCTACGAAATCTTTCTCCTCTGCTGCTGCTGCTGACCTCTCATCAGGCTTTGGACTGGAATTAGAATGCCCATTTTGGAACAAATCGTTTATAAGTTTTTCCAAGTTCTGTATTTTATCGACCATGTACTGGTTAGTTTCGTAAGATTCTTTCAGCTGAAGCTCGAGACGTTCCTTTTCTTTCAAAATCTTTTGGATTTCAGTTGAATCATCCTTTAGAGAAGTCAATGTTAAGCATTAGCTCAATTAAAGTAGAAACTACTGCACATTTTTACAAATTGATATAATTTATCGGCAATTTACTTGCTGTTTCTTCTTCTCAGAGATGATTTCCACAGGTTCCTCAATTTTTCGTTTAGGATGGCCACGATTCTTCAGTTTATTCGTAAAAATATTCCTATACTTTTGCAGCGTTCTTAAATCATGTTGGAAATGGTAAGATAGACGGACTTCAGATCCAGAAGAATGGTCTCCTGCTCCTAAATTCTCTTCCTGTCCTTCGTTTGCTTTGCCAATAGGAGGAGAAGGAAAATCTTTGCCAGCAAGTTGCCCCTTTATCGACTCCTTTTGTTCAAGTTCTGCTAAGGCAATGCCTCCCGCGTCAACCATCTTTGCTAATTCTTGCACTTGTACATTCATTTCTGAAGATGTGACTTCCAATTCGTTGCAGTTTGACTTTAGAGCATCAAGTTCCGTTATCATACGTGCCTTTTGCTAATAAAATGCAAATTAGTTACATAAGCCTTTGTATTCAAATATATAAAGCTCATTTCAATATTTAACGGTGTTTATATTTTATGCAAATTACGTTTTCAAACTCATTTATTAGGTCAGCTATGCTGCTTCTATTTTTACAATTTGCACAGTCACAGGAATCAGCAGTTTTACAGTTTGCGAATGGCTTTTCCAAATTAGCAGCGACCTTTGTATCATATTTAGCAAGAGAAGGTGCAGTAGTAGGGGGAGAAGGAGGGGCATCAATGTAAACGAGCGAAGTAATTTTCATTCCATGATTCAATTTAGCTTCCTTTCCAGCCTTTCTCGCATTCGCTTCATTCTTCAAACGCTCAAGCAACTCTTGCATGGATTCCCGTTGGGACTGATCCTCACCAGAAGAGTATTCCTCATTTGATTTTAACATTTCAGGTTGCATTTCCTTAGCAAGTTTGTACTGTTCCATATTACGAAGCTATTAAATTAAGGAGAGAAGCTTTGATTGCTTTCCAGTAATAAAATGTCATACAATAGAAGAAAGCGGTATGATGCGATACGATACAATAATACGTACACCACAATAACATTAAGCAGAGTATTGTGCAGGTCAGCTCGTTAAAAAATTCCCGTTTTTTTCATTAATTTTCTAATCAAATTCATTTCGTTCATAATATGCGGCACAGATTGCCATGGCCCATTCCATTCATGTATGTATTGGAATTTTTGGAATTATGTCGTAATGAAAGGAAGAAATATTATTTAAAATCATGTTGAAAATACAAATGCCAAGTAATCGATTTTTAGCGACAGCCAGCCCAACCGTTCTCATTTTTAAAATGCTTTTTCTCTTCGTGTCCTTTCTCCCGGCATGCACCCAGACCCTACAACAGCAAAAAGGAATTGGTTTCGGTTTACCATTTTTGTAAAATAAAATCTGTTGTTTCTCTTTTAGGTTAGTCCCTTTTTTTACTTCATCAGCAAGAATGTACAGGGTAAATGCTTCACCGTGTTCCTGTTTTGTTATTTAGTTTTGGTTTTACATTCCATGAAGCCTGAAAATTTAGTCAATGTTGTATCGTTTCATGCAATATAGCGTATCGTATTATAGTATTTAGTTTAGGAATCCCTACTGCCTTCTTCTTTCCTGTCTTCATTTTATTTTAAGTCAGTCAGTGGCAGTGGTGGTGAAATCATTTTTCTTTTATTATTTTAGTAAAGCTTTGAACGTGAGGCTTTTACGGAAAGCTTGGAACTGGAAGGTATTACTAACAACAACACCACCACCACCGCCGCCTATTCATTTGCTGAAAAAAATCGCTTTCAGAGTCACGCACAGTTTTTTATCTATTCTGTAAAAAGCACTCAACCTAATACGCTTATTGTTCGGAATTAGAATGGGTGAAAGAGAACTAAAAAGGGATATGTGTGTGCATTTGTTGAGTCGTTGGCAAAGAATACAATACAATACAACACAAAGTTGTTGATAAAAGCGGAAGCTGAAATTTTTACTTTGTTAAATTGATGCAACCAGATATGATATGATGTATGTACCTAGTTTCGTTAAGTAAATAAAATTATTGTCAGTGTAAACTGTAAAATAACGGCTACTCCAAACATTGAAATGCATACGAAAGGTACGCGTACGGTTTAAGCCGTCACGATTTATTCAATGTTGAAGCCGTATTTTTTTTAAATTTCCAGTGCAGTGTTCGATTAATTATTTTTTTAAACTGCATTTGACTGGCAAAATATTAGCAATAAAAATTAAATGAGAAATCATACAAAAGTTTAAAAAGTCAAACAGAGATTGAGCATGCTTTTAGATACATGCTCTTAACCGAATTGGAAGAGACCCCAATTGTAGGCATCCACTGACCGAGAAATGCTTTCTTCTTACCGTTTTTCTACAATAGAACAGCCAACAACAACACCAGCGGAAGCAACAACAGCAGCAAAAAGAGTCATTTTACCACCACCAGCACAACACCACAGCTTTTCCTGAACAATACCTTCCAATGTAAAATAAAAGTTGGCATTTCCCATTCAACCTTTCATTTGAACTCATACATTTTTTATGTTCGGAGTTTTTTTAGGAATACATATTCAGGCAATTGGGGGCTCAAGTATATTATATTCCATTCTCAAATAATAAAATGCATACTCAACTAGAATAGGGGTTTTGGCTTTACGAAATCAGTATGGAATGGATAGTGCCAGACAATAGGGACAAGCAACGAGAAGGAGCCCTCTCCTTTCCTTTCTTGCGATGCGATGTCTGTCTGAGGATTGTGAAAGAAGAAAACCCCGATTTTCCCCTTTTCTCTCCCGGATCCGTTAGTTGTCAGCTGGCTTAGAGATTTTGGGCGTAGTGGGAACGGGAAGGAGAGCCACGTTTTGAATTCATCATACAATATTATACGGACTAGTACTGCTGCTGCTACTACTGCTACAAATACAAAATAAAATGTTTTTTGTTGGGTCACAAGATTTTTATTAAAGCCAGACTAGTCCTATGCTTACGTACATTGTGGAAAGCGGTCGGTTACTTACTGCTGCTGCTGCTCTGCTTGCTGTTAGGTAAAAACGGAAAGGAAGGAAACATTTCCAATTATTCCAATGTAATCAATCGCTCAGAAAATTGATTACTAATTTATGTTTCTGCGCAGCCATAATTAAAATAAAATTAGCGGAAGTGGCAAAGTTAATGCAGTTTGTGAGTTAAGAATTTTAAAATTGATCAAAATCTCAATCAACATTGAAAAATAATCAAGTTTACAAGTTAAAATCCAGCATAACCATTCGAATGTTGTTACAGTTGACCTACTAACTGTAAGCTATAGTGTGTCAAGTCATATTTTCACAGGAACTTAAACCCCTCAATTGGATTACAATTTATTACTCTCCCTACAAGCGTAAGTACAAATTTGATTTTATCGTTCTGCATTCTGTGTTATTATTGCTGTTTATTAAGTCAGTGCTACGCTGCTGAGACCGTTGACTGGCACACTTCTTTGTTGACTGAAAATATAGTAAAGCAATAAAATTGCATGCACCTTGTTTCTTTCCTTAGTACTTATTACATAATGATGTAATATTGACAAAAGCGTGGCAGCATAAACGACACTTTATTTCCAGCTCTATTGTAGTGTTTGTAGCGGAGTTTTTTTTATCGTATTACAAATCAGTCTTCAATACCTACACTAGTTTCACTAATAATAGCAGACTTTGGACGGCTACTGCCGTCCATCAAGAATAATTGTTGCTGTGAGAATTTTCTCGAGTGTTTTACAAAGGAAATGCAAATGTTGTAAGTAGAGTGTTCAATGTCGTTATAATGCATACATGCGATGATGAATGTATTTATGATATGACCATGACCTAACCTTTTAATCCTAGTTTTATATGGCGGCTTTTGTGGGAAATGGGAATTAATATCAAGTTTCATTCATTGAGAATCCTATTAAACATGTGAATCAATAGATTTGGATGAATTCTTTTAGAATATAGCAATCAATAAGATTTTTTCTAATTGCCAAACTGTGTAACTGGTTAATTGAAAACAGTTTAAATCAATTATGATCTTTAAATCGGATCTAATGTACACGCTAAGGAAGTACAAATATAACATCTCTCACTTATAAGTAGTGTAAATTTATTAATTAGTGTAGAAACCTCCTTTTTTAGGTTTTCTTTTGTAGGTCACTTGAAATTTTTTACAGAAAAAAGAGAACACTAAACGTCCTGTGATAAATAATGCAAAGCCAAAAGTCAGAAGGGAATTTTATGGCTTTGGCTGCATTTCTAGTCTTTAATCTGTACAAGGATGTATATCAATTTATTTCTATCGTAAAATATCTTGAAAGGATCAACTATTTAGCTCTGTAAAACTTTAAAAATGATCACATGGACATTTTAACAGTTTTAGTAGGCATTAAATTATAAAAATATGACAAAATCTTTGTTGGGGATATCCTCATTTTGGTTCCGTCCTTAACCCAACCTAATGTTATGTTATGATGTTGATGGAGATGAGTTTCCTTGCACACATTTTGTGCAATAATGAAAAGTGCATCTCAGAAGAGCACGCTGCTGCTATCCTAATTTTATTCGCATGAATAATCAAATGGAATCCTCATTCTTTTAATCAACAACATCAGCAAAAACAACTTCATCATCATCATAATCAGCATCCTTTTTTATAACAACAAAGTTGACATTTTTGGGTACGTTCACTTTAAATGGCCATCCTTTACTGGTTTGCCTGTAACTCGTACAGTAACCTGACCATCGTTGTAGCCTAAACAGTTATGCAAATGCACAGCCAAATACGGCTGTGGTGCTGTGCGAAAGCATCAAAGTATCAGAGTCAAGTACATCTCTACGACAATGTTGCATTATGTACAGCGTTATTGTTTGCTGTACCTATTAAAAGTTAATTGTGATTATGCTCATGTCAAGTCAGCCCGCTCACATTCACATTCCCTTAACCTAGAAAAAAGAATTTGGGAAGGGGAAAGGGAAAAGATCCTATTTTGATTACATCCTACTTATCCTTTTATAAGAACTGATTGTTTTTCATTAAACAGGAAGCATATGATTTTATTTAAGTAATGAGTAGGTACATTTGTTGTTAAAACTTTGCTTTAATCGTCAAATCTTAGGATTAAACCAAATTTACTTACTTCTTAAATTTATTAATTTGTTGCTAAAATTAAATCTGATGAGTGAGTTTAGAAAAAGCATAAGATTTAAAATATAATCCTCCCTCATCTAATTAATGTAGCGTTTTCTCTACCCAGATTAGAAGAAAAAAAAACTTTTTATGCATTAATCAAATCTCAAGGGCGTTCTCAACAATGTACAAACGTCAGTTAGTCGTTCAGTTTCTCATTCATTTTGTCAGTCGTTTGTATATTTTTTACTCGCTTCCACCTTAAGATTTGCTTTTTTCTGGAACAGATCGGTTAACATCTTTCTCTGCAGTGCCGCTTCCTCTCTTACCTTTACCACTCCTTCGCCTACTACGACTACTCCTCCAATTGTCTCGTTAGGGAACTTTTTTTGTCATTTTCTTCCAAGAGACTCTGAAAAGTATCTTTTTACTTGAGTAAAACTACGAAAAAACTTTTTCTCTAGTTTTTTTTTGGTGAATTAAAGTGACAGCGGTCGTCTGGTCGGTGGGTCCCGGCTTAATGTAATTGAAAAAGTTTTTCCTCTCATTGGAAAGATGATGATGATGATCATCGTCATCCTCGTCTTCATCTTGATAGAGGTTTTTCTTTCTTCGTTCTTTCTGACTGACTCTAGTCAGTCTAGTCCTTATTTTAGTAGTATTACATAAAAAATTAAAGGAAGGACAGAAAAGTGAGAGGATGAGAGACCAGCAAAAGGAAAAAATAAAATCAATGAGCCATATTTACTACTTTGTTAAAAAATTTACTGTTATACCTATGTTACCGTCTACCTTGTAATAATTCCCTAAATACCAAAAAATACACCATTTCTCTCGCTACCATTACCACCACTGACAATACCGTTACAGTTACATTGTTGCTTTGTTGTATTCCTCTTCCGACCGAATAGAGCTCTCTATAAAAAATGAACATGTTACGATCATGTTAAGATACGATACGCCGCGGCATAACGTCGCGGACGATATTGATGATAAGCATTTTTTCTATAATAAAGCGGATATCACTGTTGTTGACTTTCTGTTATTTTTACATCCTATATCCTTGTACTGACTTCGTTTTTGAAAAAATACCTGCGATTTCAATGGAAGTAAGTAAAATAGGGACCGTTATATTGCAATGTATAGTAATCTGTACACATTTTTAGACTTTTTTACGACTGCTTTACACGACTAGATATGAATTTTGACCTCGTCATTTAGTTGTTGTTACTAACTTGTTGTCTGCAGGTCCTATTTTCGAGCTCTGTTGTAGGAGGCATTTGTAAGTTTTGTGTAAGGCAGCCGAGAGGGACTTGGTGGGATAAATAGCCTTCATACCAGCAGCATTATTGCACATTATAGTAGACTTAAGCATGAGCTTTTTATTGCAAGAGAGAAAGAGTAAACTCGATCACTGACTTGCTAATAAACATTATGGAATCTCCCCATGAATGATAATAATTTATGATACAAAATTGTTATCGTAAAGACGCAGTAAAAAGTTTTTTCTTATCTGAATGAATGCACAGAATTACTATTATTTTGGTGACTGCGACTGCAGCGGTGGTGCTATATATTGGTGGTCTTTGATGGGTCGCAGTCACAAGTATGCTCGTGCTTTACCGTTGTGCCACCACCATACCCCAACCGAATATAGAGCTCATTATGCAGTTTTATTTGCAAAGTGCCAAAATTAAATGCCATGCCAAAGTGACTCAATATCACATTGACACACACAACAGACAACATAGCACCTCGTGGATTTGTAGACTGTTGCATAATAGCAGCAGCAGATGATGGTCATTATTTTAAAAAAGTAACTAATGAAAAGGCATATTACTTACATTATATAGCAAGAAAGTTGTCTGCTGTGTGGCTTAAAACTTAAAACGCGTAAAACAAGAGACAACAAAGAGACTTACGAGCGTTGATGGGTTGATGTTTAGACGGCGGAAGGTCTATGCTGAACACATTTTACTGACTTTATGACAAATGATGATGATTTATGAGTTGATGCGATATCAACCGTATAATGAATGGTAAATTAAATAGTAAATATGTTTGCAAATAAAATTTGAATTTAAAAAAACCATTTCATTAAATTTGGTATTATCCTAAATCATAAAGATAAACAGAAGGAATGCGATGGAATTTACAAAAGCAGGAGTTTGAAGCTGTAGCATGTATTTTAAATAGCGAAATGGGAATAAATCACAAATTATCATTTGGGAAGTATCATCGTCATCATCAGTTAAATACAAATTACAGCATTAACACGTAAAAGCAAAGCTCGATTATGTACGTATTTCATTCAAATGGAGTTTTTTAAACAAACAAAAGCATTAAGGAACTTGTAACAGCTTCGGCATGTTAAAGTTTTAAAGTAATAATTTTTCTGATGCTATAGTGGGGATGAAGAACGTTGCGTTGATAGGTCGCATAACAAAACAATACCCCCATCAAATGCATTTGCATTTGCAAACTAAAAGGTTGCATATTGCATAGTTTTAATTGTCAAAAACTTTGTTTCGCAGTACTAATAAAAACTTTCAATGTCAAATATAATATGGTTCTATCTATGTTTTTATGAGCCAGTTATTGACTTCCCTAAAA
>JAHZNJ010001884.1:0-12122 GCA_027744475.1 Lepidocyrtus cf. sotoi NNG-2020 | reverse complement strand
CATTTGTTTGTGCTGGGATTACAGAGCATGTTGTTGTTCACACCGACACAGGCCTCGTCATCCTTCACGGGATCGTTGGCAGATTTGCAGGCGTCGTCGATTAAGGCTTCGCAGGTGTAGACAAATGCTACAATGACGAGGAATGCTACGACAAACTTCATTTTTATAAGTGGAGTAGAGGGAGAGGAGATTTTGTTGAATCTGAAATAGATTTTGTTTGCAAACAAAAATTAAATTAACTTTTTAAATTCAAAAGCAAATATTTTTTAATAGAAAAAATGTAAGTAAAAAGCTATTTGTGAGAGTTGAGTGGGGGCTTACCTTTTAATCTGTTTGAATTGAATTAAAGTTGGAGTAAACCGTTTGGCTTGGCTTCCAGAGCTGTAATGGATACTCAATTTGGAACAGCTCCGGCTATTTATACTGGTCTAGATAATATCGCTGATTTTTCCTACCTGGATAACTTCCAGCAAAACTTTTAACACTAAACAGAACTCGATTTTACTGAAAAACACCCACTCGACATTGCAGATTATTTTGAATTCACATTCACATGCAAACCTGGTTGAAAATTGCTGAAACGGTCTATAAAATAAAATCTACATTGTTTTACTCTAAATTAGTTCATTAAAAATGGTCTAATTATGAAAGAACAATGAAAATGCAATGGCACGACGATGATGATGATGATGATGTCCAGAAACAGTGAGCAAAAACCGGAACGGTTGCTTGCGGTTGTCTCTTGTCTCATAACATAACATCTTTCTTAATGATGCTTGTTCTCCATTCCACTGTTGCTGTAGCATAATAATGACAGTCAAAGTCTTTAATTTTAATGATGATGAAAAACAGTTCTTTCTGGAACACCTGAAGGTCACTAACATTAATGGGGAAACTGCTATTATCATTCTCCATGCAAGATTTAAAAATCTCGTTGATAAAATGCATGCATTGTGGTAGAATTATGACTCATGACGTAATGTAATTTTGTTGATGTTGTTATGCAATTGTTTTTGTTCTTTTATTGTAACAGGAGCCCCACAGGTGCTGAGACACGCAGTGGAGCGTGAAGTTGCTGTGGAGAGAGGAAGCGATGCTACAATGTCCGTTCTCTTCTGCTCGAATCCAGGACCATCTAAAGCGATCTGGGAATGGGGCTCGATGAAACTTGAAGCTGGGTACGAAATGGGAAGATTCACTGCAGAAAAAATTGAAAAGGTCAGTTCAGTAATTTATTTTAATTTAATAATCGAAAATATCTTTTCTAATTATCCTTAATTATTAATTAAATTCTTTTCCTTGTCAAGTGCATAAAATAATCATTATATCTTCATCTTCTTCATCCTTATGATCATTATCACTCACGTTTTTTGCATAATAGTTTCATTAGCCTCATTACTAAATGGGCTTATCGCATTTCTTGTGGGGAATTTTCCAGTAATTGTAACCTCATTTATGAAGAATGGCATTTTTGAAATGCATAATTTTATTTGGGTAAGTAAGCACAATTGACCAAAAGTAGATTAACTAACTAGTTCTGTTAAATGCAGTTAGTCTTATTTAAGTGTTCAAGTTCAAAACAAAATTAAACTTTTGATGTGTACATCGACAACGATAAGTATTTCCTAAAAAAATTGTATACTTTGTAGCAAGGAAGGTATACTGTTTACATAGGTTTTGTAATTTTATGATGACTCATTTCAGCTTTGTTCTGGAAAGTATGAAGAGT
This sequence comes from Lepidocyrtus cf. sotoi NNG-2020, assembly GCA_027744475.1. Taxonomy (NCBI): domain Eukaryota; kingdom Metazoa; phylum Arthropoda; class Collembola; order Entomobryomorpha; family Entomobryidae; genus Lepidocyrtus; species Lepidocyrtus cf. sotoi NNG-2020. The sequence goes on along the minus strand of JAHZNJ010001884.1, from coordinate 10,393 downwards.
GATGCAAATAGCCAAATTAAGTAAGTATGTATCCAACATGCAATTTTTCCAGAATAAATGCATTTTTTACCCTCCGGCAAAGACAAACTGACAAGTAAATAAATTGCCTTGACTTGGGTTGGTTTTGGTTGGTTGGTGATTAGTACAAACGAAAGGGGGAAACGTTGAATGAAATGTCATGTCATGTCAGAGAATTTACTTATTATGTATGTTTGTCTAATTTAATTACACTTAATTAAGTATTCTGGTTGACTTGTTTTTTCTCCTCTTGAACAATGAAATGACGACAGTTAATTTTGTCTTTATCGATTAAACAGAGAAAAGACTTCTAGAAAATCTTTGAAAGTTAGAATCTAGAAAACCTACAAAAAAAATTATCGGGACTTTCCGTTTTTATTCTTTTGTAATTTCTTCTTCGATATAATAAATCAGTTTTTTAAAAGTCAAGATTTTTATTCTATTCGCGTCGTTCGACGTAGGAAAAAATAAAAGAAAGAAAGGAAAAACGGAGTTTTTTAAGCTTGGAGCATTATAATAGGAAGAAGCATTCATTATGGATCAAGATGGATAATATGCGAAAACGGGAGGGAGGCGAAGCTAAGGCAGAGGCAGGCTCTGGCATCTCACAATTCCACTTCCACTTCCACAAATTTATGCTTCCTTTCTTTTTTATGAACACAGAACAAAAAAATCAAGAAAGAAATAAACGGAGAAAGAGAAAAGCTTCCTTTTTTCTTTTCTTTTCAAACCATTATTACGATCATTACAGCAATTCTTTACGTGATACGTGATTGCTTTCCAACTGCAGGAAAAGAAGAAAAAAGGAAAGGAAGAAAAAATATATAATTTTTTTCTTTCTTCCATCCAAAGTCAGAAATTGAAGTGGAGAAAGAAAGAGGGAAACGAAAAGGAGGAAGGAGGAAAAGTGAAATATTCATTGGTGATGAGATTCCCCTTAGCCCATGACAAATTATGAGAATTTATACGAGTATTTATCCAATTTATGGGTGAGCTCTCGCGGATGACCCTTCTTCCATCCATCCAGCAACATCCAATCCACCAGCCAAATCCATTAAACATCTTTATTCATTTGATATGCAGGGAAGCCACTCCGCCCGGCTTTCTCTCTTCTTTTCCCGGTTTATTTTATCTCGGAAAAATAAATATTTCTCTCTCTGTCTTTCTCTCCCTCTTTGTGAAGTAGAAGCAAGTGAGTGAGTGAGTGAGTGAGTAGAAAGAATTGTGTTTGTTTTGCTTTTGCTATTGTTCAATTTTTTTCTTTCTTCCTCCTCATAATATTCTGCTTGAGGTGGTCATTCCTCGAGAATCACAATTCACAATGCCATTTTTTTTAGTCTTCTTCCCGTTATTTCGGACGGGATAAGAATGAAGATGCTGCTGCTGCTGCAGCAGCCATGCCGCTTTATTCCATAGCGTAGGTAGAGAGGAGGGAGGGGGAAAATGTGCTCGTTATTATCAGAGACTCACTTCCTTCCTCTTTACTCATTGTTAACCCTCCAAATTCTATTTTTTCTATTCTTTTCTTTCTTAGCTCAGCTACGTAAAGCTAAAGATAAAGATAAGAAAGCGTTGGTGAAGGAATAAGAGAAGGAGGAGATGTGATGACCAAGCCAAGAGGAAAAAATAAAGAAAATGTTCAATGTTCGATGTTCAATAATGTTTCCCCCTTTTATTTGTATTACATACGTGTGTGGTGTGTAGAGAGGAGGGAGGGGGAAAATGTGCTCGTTATTATCAGAGACTCACTTCCTTCCTCTTTACTCATTGTTAACCCTCCAAATTCTATTTTTTCTATTTTTTTCTTTCTTAGCTCAGCTACGTAAAGCTAAAGATAAGAAAGCGTTGGTGAAGGAGAAGGAGGAGATGTGATGACCAAGCCAAGAGGAAAAAATAAAGAAAATGTTCAATGTTCGATGTTCAATAATGTTTCCCCCTTTTATTTGTATTACATACGTGTGTGGTGTGTGGTGGTGAAGTAGATGAGAAGAAGGAGGAAAAGAAATAACTGCCGTATCGCATCCTTATTATTTTTATTATTATTATTATGATCGATAAGAAAACACATCAAAAGATTATTTTTGTTATCAGCATCAGCATCACAACAGCATTATTATTATCATCATCCGCATATAACTCTTCTTTCCGGCTCTTTGGCTTCCATCCTCCGCGTTCACACTTTTCCTCTCTTATTTATTTTCTTTCTCACAATAATAAATGTGGAAGAAAAGAAAGCAGAGAAAAAGGAAAGTGCATCGAGAAAGAAATTTTTTTATTTCAATTTCCTTCAATCTTTTCTTATTTTTTACTTATCCAGAGTCACCGGAATGATTGCTACGAGGCAAAACTGAAGATAGCGAGGACCGACTCCGCGGACTCTCGTCACTATTACCTAAACGTGGAGAATTCCAAAGGTTTTGATAAGTATTCCGTAATCTTGCAAGTGCGAGGTGAGTTGAAAATTATCCAAATTATAACTCTACAAAGATCCAACACTTTGTTGGCTGAACAGCCACCTTTCAAAAACTGTTTGCAGGATTTGATTTTGTTTTTGCAGACCCAGTCAGTATGGCGACCGTGATCGGACTGATCATCGGATGCTTAGTTTTACTAGTCATCGTCGTCCTTTTTATTCTTTACGCCTTCAAAGCTGAAAAGTGGTGCTTTTCTCGTAAGTTTCTGCCTCTATCTAAAAAAACAAAAACTTTACTTTCATTTTTTATTTTAATTTTAAAATTTTATTTTAACAAAAAAAAACTAACCAAAAACAAAAAAGTTTTAATTTTTCGTTTTTCCAATTTCCTCAACTTACAGATCTTGTAAATAATATCTCTTCTGTACATAAAAACTAACAAAATAATAATTTTCAATACTAAAATATCAAACATGAAAAACATTCTTGGTAAAATATAATAAGAGATTTAAAAAATCCTTTTTTCTTCCTTCAACTTTTACCTCTAAATCTAACTCTAAATGAATTTTACTTTTACTTTAAGTTTTCCTCTTCTGAAGAAAGAAATCTCAAATCTATTTTCCAAATTTTCGTTTCCGCTTTGTCGATTTCTTTTCCCAGAAGTTTGCGTTCGTTCTGTTCTGCTGATCCTATTTCCTTCTTCCTTACCAATTATGTAGAAAAAGATTATTAGGTTTTCGTTTCCCATGAATATTATTAACTTTTCTCCGAACAAGAAGAATAAGACGAAGAAGAAGAAGAGAATTTTCAATTATGTTCTCTCAACGGACTCGGTCGAAGAGTGTTGGAGTTTTTAGCGGGAGATTAAGAGGAAAGTTTTTCTAAGAAAGGAATTAATGACTAAATCTGGATGTTGATGATGTTGACGATGATGATGTAAGAGAGAGAGAGAAGGGAAAACTTTCCATGTTTTATTATAATAAGAAAAATTATTATGAAAAACATCTGTGCAGCTGCTGCTATGCTGTTTTGACTAGAAATCCTATTCCTCCACTCCACTACTGGCCCAAATTCCCAAATTAAGAAATGTGTAATAATGCCAAAGTTTTGTCCTCAATTGTAGAAGGGATGAAATGAAATGAAACAAGAAAATCAGCAGCAGCAGCAGCAGCGGAGTAGGCAGAAGTAGTTAGTAGTATGGCCAATTCCTGTTTGGAAAGAATAAAAAAAAAACTTTGCAAAAGTAAAAGTAAAGTGGAACTAAAATTTTAGCAAACATTTTTAGCATTAAAGCATCACAGGTTTCCTTTCCGGTAACAGAAGAAGTCAATTTAGGAACATGTAGGGGAGAAAACTAACCCGTTTTCAGACAATTAAAAATTAGTAGTGCAGAATAAAAGAATAAAAAACTTTTTTCTTCTTTGATTTGATTTCTCCATTTTCCATATTATTCAAATTGTAATAATAACAATCATCTGTGTTCAGTATGAATTTAAAAGCTCTGCTGGTTTTTCCAAAGAATCAGAAAGTAATCATCTCAGGCTTATAGTTAGTATTTTGTAAAATAATTAAAGTCATAAAAATTCAGTTTTTACGTTTTCTTATACTGCAGCTTTATCGGAGATTAAAAAACAAATAATGAATTATTAATTAATTACTTTCTCTCAGAAAGAGAGAAACAGCAGAGAAGCTTTTCAAAATCTCCTTTTATTCTCCAACACTCTTTCTTTTCGTTCCACTCGACCAACTTATTTTTTGTTTTATTAGAAAAGTTTTTCAAATCCTTCCTCATTTAAAATACATTTCTCACATAATTTCTTTCTTCTTTACCTCCATCCATTTTTCTCAGTAGTGCTGTAGAGATTACCTTTATTATTACACCTCTTATTCTTCTTCTTCGCAGTCATTAAATTATTTCTCCATTCCAAATTCCAAATCACCACTACCACCACTACTGCCACAACCAAATATACCGCCACTTCCAACACCACCACCACACCACTTTATTCTTCGCGCAGCGCTCGCTCGCTTTTTTATTTCCGTTTTTTAGTCTCTATTTTTTATAGAGCAGCAAAAAATACTACCTTAAAGCGCTCTTCTATTGCTGCTGCTCTAGAAAGAATATGTTTGGGCGGCGGGTAGGAAAATTTTATTTTTCAGGAATAAAGAATCCAATCCAATTTCCATCCGAGAAGCAACAACAAAACATCAGTAGCATCAGCACCAGCACAGTAAAAGCGGAAACTACAACTTCCACTTCCACAACGACCACTGCAGAGCGTTGAAATTTTAATCACCTTTTTCTCCTTCACTCACCCCACCACACCACACCACCACCCGTAATAAAGCAATGGATGACCCTAAATGACCTTATCCAACATCATCATATTATATCCCCACATCCACATCCCATTCACTTTCACTCCACAAAAACCTGCTCCGGAGCTTAAACTCTTCTTTTATTATTTTTATTGCCGCTCTGATTATTGATCATTTGCCAGAAAAAATAGTACAGAGCATCAGCCATTCAATACGCAATAATGCCAATTCCCTCCTTTCTCACTTCACTACCCGTTTTTTTCAATCCACCACCACACCACCACAATAAATTTTGTTATTGACCAACATTAATTTTCCACACAGAATATAATATTTGACACAATTCTCCTCACTACTAGTTTTTTATGTATCATTTATTATTATCTTCAGATCTTTTTTATAGCATTTAATATATCGTATTATCTTTTCGAGTGTAATAATAATAATACCATATCGCTACTAAAAACGGTTTGACGTTGATGCTGCTGCTGCTCCTCTTCTGCTAAAAAAATCGCAGCAGAGAGAATCAACTACACAGCTAAGAGCAGCAATATGGAATGAGCATAATAAGCATATAACCTTAAAAAACTTAAATTACATAATAATAATAAATACTTTTATTATATGGGAATGCTTTATCATTATTTTTTATTTGTCTATACAGTACATAAAAATAATGCTAGCAGAAAGAAATACAATTTTTTATCATTTTTTATTGCCATTTAACACGCAGTGACATATATTTACTATTATATATAAATAATACTTTACCACAGAAATTAAATATTTTTTATTCCTAGTGCAAGCCAATAATAAAAATTATGATTTCTCTCTTTCTTTATTACTTGCCCATGTCCAGTCTATATAGTCTCGTCTTTAAGAAGTTTTCCTTTTCCACATTTGACAAACAATCGATTTTGTTTTTATCTTTTTCCTTTCATGAAACAGAAATAATTAATTGTCTCTTCTTTTTTTATCCTGTGTCTTGTCTTCTCTACTTCTCTCTCTCTTTAATCCGAAATGTGTGATGTGACGTGTCTTGTCTCTTTTTTCTTTTTCTTGCAGCCTGGTTCGATCCCTTTCATCTTGAAATGGGTGCATACAAAACATTTTTTAAAAAAGAAAAAAAATATTTTGTTTTTTCTAAAACAAATCTCTTTTTCTCTGTGTCTTACTTCTCTCTCTCTCTAATCCGAAATGTGTGATGTGACGTGTCTTGTCTCTTTTTTCTTTTTCTTGCAGCCTGGTTCGATCCCTTTCATCTTGAAATGGGTGCATACAAAACATTTTTTAAAAAAGAAAAAAATATTTTGTTTTTCTAAAAAAATCTCTTTCTGTGTCTTTGCCTTAATTGTTTGTAGTATGTGTATGTATTTGTTTGTGTCTGTGTCCGTGTCAGTTTTTCTCACAATTCACTGCACTTTACTATAATATGTGTTAATATATGTGTGCTTTGTTTTAATGCTTTTTAAAAAACGTTTTAGCGTTAATTCTGTTAAAAATCTTTTAAGCTAATTAAAAACTAAATATGCAAATGGTTGCATTAAATACTAACTATTTGTGAACTCTTCAGAGATTTTAAAACCTAAATCGGAAGTTGCTTCTCAAGCATGCTAATATTAGAAAGTGTTTAATGATTTAGGAATTACATAATATTTAGTTCCAAATTGTGGTGAGAATTTTGCTTTACGTAAAATCGTTTGGTAATCAATCGATGATGAAATTGAAATCAGGATATTCTTGGAAATTCGTTTTGTTTTCATTAATGCCATCCAATCCCTAAGAATAATTGAATAATTACTATTGATTTATTTTTTTAAAATCCTATTCCGCTTTCACCACCTAATTAAAGCTGCATGAAGATCTTTCGTATTTTCACTATCCAGTCTTTTCTCACCTCTTTGATCCTCTTGATTAAGCATCCCGATTTTAATAAAGCTTTCCAAATTTAAACTAAAACGGCAGATATTTGTATTTATGCAAATATGGAGTGTATCATAAATATCATCATAATGTATATTTTTTTACTAATTGTAATTAAATGTTTTTAAATGTATATAAAAATGTTCTTAACTGTGTCAAATTTTTTCTCTCTCTTTTAAAACTTTAAAACTTTTTACTGTTCTTCACCTTTTTAACTTGTTCTAAATGTTGCTGATTTTCAGTGTGCCACACTCTAACTCTGATTTTAAAATATAAAAAATTAACTAAAAAGATTTTTGTGTTTTGTTTTGATTTTCGAAATTTACAGAAAGGGGTGATTTCAAACCGACTGATTTAGAGAGGTAAGCCCTTCAACTAATAATGTGAATTTTAATTTAACTAGAGTGAAAAATTAAATTAATCTTCTTAAACAGTATCAGTGTGATTGTGAGCGTATTTGTAATTGTACTCGTTTCGTTTGTTGAAAATGCTAAAAATGAAAACTTTTTAATTGAATATTTTTCATCATTCCTTTGAGTCATAACGTAAATATGCGCACAATTATACTTATAATTATATAAACTATAAAGCTTTTATAAAAACACTCTTTTCTAGTCTGCTCGTCTTGTGCTGCTGCTCCTCCTCTCACGCACTACTCAATTCAAATTCAAATCAAAATCTTCTCTATCGCTAAAAATAAATCCAAAAAAAAATCCTGAATGGCTCTCTCTGTCTAATCAATTTTGCTGCTGCTGCTGCTGCTGCTGTTGAAACTATTTTGGCATTATTCCCTTCCACCTTCGGCATTGACATCTCCTTTTTCCAACAACAGCGACAAAAGTGATATGGATGGAAGTATTCGAGAGGACCCTCGCTTAGGCCACCATCCCCACATCCATCATCCGCACGTGCACAATGGCAAAACAACAGGTTTTGCCTCCATCCCCTCCTCAGAGCTCCATTTGGGTCACCACCACCAAATCCAGAAGGGAGGAGGAGGAAGAAATGGAAGTCACAGGCCGCCAGACACTGCCTCCGCCATCTCTCAGGACTATCATATAATGAAGGTATTGGAACAACAACAAACACAACCTAATCAAAATCAAAATTCACTTCCTCCTGCTGCACAACAACCACAAACCCATCAACAGAATCACTCTTCTTCGTCTCATAATCTAAGTTCATTTCAGTCTCAACAACAGCAACAACAAAATCAAAACCACAACAATAAAGTGAATAGTAACGGTGGCATCCCAAATACCAACAACGGCAATGGCAACGCAATTGATCATCATCATCACACACCTTCTTCGGTCTCCGTAGGTGTAGCTTTAGGAGCAGGGAAGTTAGAAACTAGCACAGTTTTAAGTAATAATAGGGATGATAAAGGGCGAAGTAATAGCGTTTGCAGTAACAATAGCGTTTGTAGTAGTAATAGTCGTTCCAAAACAGTTCCCGTCGCTCCGCTCCGATCCCAAACTTTAATGCGACCCCCCTCCGCAAATAAACAGCAGCACTGCAACAGTGGGAAGTCTCCCACTAAGAAAGGTAGTCACAATCATCAAAAGGAATCAACAAAAACTAACGGAGGGGCTGCCCAGTACTACCACACTTACAATCCACATAATCCAAATAAGCCGATGCAGCCACAAGGTGGTCGTATTGGAGGAGGAGGTGGAGGTGTAGGAGGAAATCTGCCAGACTGCGCTAATAATTTCGGTGGTTGGGCATACGGCTCAGTTTGTGATACGAAACATTGTACTTGTAGCTCTAATGGGAGTAATAATGAGTCCCTGCATGGCATGTCCCGGTGATGGTTCTGCGGGGAATCGACAACAAGAAAACAAGCAGAACAAAAACAATTAGCAACAGCTACAGCTACACCATCACCACCTCCTCATTATCTTCACCAGCACCTCCATCGCCAATTTCCGCAAAGATGTTTATCTATTGATAGTGACGATGGGATAAGTGTTAATAATGATAAGATGTTTGTTGGAGGAGATAATAGAATCCCAAGTGTACAATCAGTTGATCCCCAAAGCCACCGCAGCACTCCTCGCACCCGTAATCATATCCGTTTTCAATTGTCTTCAAAAGAAGAATCAACAGCAGCTGCTTCTGCTGCTGTTTCCTCAGACCAATTAGCAATTGTGGGAAATAGCGGTAATAGTTCCCCTCATCATAAAAATCATCATCTTTATTATCAGCAAAATAACGTGCAAAATTCTACTAAACGAAAGAATGGAAATGGAACCAACAGCGGTAATTATAATGGCGGAGGAAGAGTGAGCTCTAGCTCGGTCGTAGCTTTACAAACTTTCTCGAATTACGATTGCAGGAACTGGGTAGGGTAGAAGATTAGATTAGAAATTAGTTAGTAAGAAAAGTAGTAATTAGGTCAATAGATACACGAACAATTATTAGGTACTTCAGGTAATTAGCCCATTCTTGTTTAGGCAGTTTAGCAAAGTAATTATCGTATCGTATCGTAATAGATTTTTTACTTCTCAACGCAAAAACAATATTATCGTCTTTCCCTCATTCACGCATCTTCTTCGTATTTATACAAAAAGCAAGCAAGCAAACTGCGAAAACTACCTAAAAGCAAATTTTCTTCATCGAAATCGATCTGACTCTTTTCTCCGTGTCCCAATTTTCTCTCTCTGTATCTCTCTCTCTCTCAATCTGTTGTTGTTTCTTACACATTCATTGACTAGGTATCAATTGATTCTCTCTTCTGATCTTTGATTGTTCTTGTTATAATCGTTTTACTAAAAACAGTTTTCTCTTTCCTCTTTTTTCTCTCTCCTTTCTTTTTTATCTAGCTGCAGCTTGTTTCGTCATGCTGAAGCTGAACTAAAACTCTGAGACTGTAAGACTTTCAGCTACAAAGTACGCAAAAAAAAACTTAATAATAATAATAATCACTTAACTAATTAAAACAAAAAATTTTAAATTAAAACGTAACATTTTCTAATAAAATCTTTTTTTCCTTTTTTTGAGTTTTAATTTTTACTGTAAATATATTTTTGAAAAGTAAAAACGCTTTTACTTAACATAAAAGAAAGCACAAAAATTATTTTTTGAAAATTAAAAATGTGAATGTAAATGTAAATGAATGGCTGATAATTCCAATTCGCAAACAATTTTTGTTTTGAATGCGAACTGATCTGTCTCTGATTACCCCCACGTACTGTTGAAAGTCTCACAGTAGAATTATTATTATTAGAAAATTTATTTTTAAATAGTTCTTTCCGTAATTGAATAAAAGAGCTCCCTTTTTAGTTTGCTAATTAAAATTTAAGAAACGTGTTTTTTTATTTGCGTGATGCATCATTATTGTTTGCTTTTAAATTGAGTAGTTAGGTAGAGTAGAAAAACATTATCGTTTTCATTATAGCGATATGCCTGCACGTATACCCATTTATGTTCCTCCAAAGTTTATTTTTAATTATTAACTAACATTAAAAACTTTATTCTGTTGTTGTTGATTGTTGTTGTTTGCTGCTATGAATATTATTTTGTTACTTTAAATATAATTTTTATTTATTTTATTTTAAACCAAATTATTTCGAAATTGATTTTAATTGTGATGTTTTGTGATATAAAAAAAATTGCAGCAGCAACCCAGAAACGAGCGTAGTTTCCGAGGGCGAGCATACCCTGTGGATCCAACCTTAATAATGAAAAAAGACATCAACTACGCCGACCTCCAAC